>JAXQQM020065710.1:0-63160 GCA_034641835.2 Pinus albicaulis | reverse complement strand
TATTATTAAGAAACTATGTGTATATGTTTAATTCAGTGAAAAGTTAGTTATTGGTGTAATTGATTGCCATAAAAAATTAATTGTTTTTTATGTGCATTGATATTTGTGTTGCAGTAATTCAAACAGCCATGTCTTCTCATAATAATGAGATGGAGGAAAACAACTTTGAAGAAATGTGTGATGAACAAAGAGAAGATCAAAGAAAGGAGAAAAGTGAAGAACAAAGAGAAATACAAAGAACATATCAAAGAGAATATGCAAGAACATATCGACAAAGAAAGGAGCAAGAAATGAAAACTGCAGAACAACAAGAAGAGAGAAGAGCACGTCAAAGAGAATATCAAAAAAATTATCGACATAGAAAGAAATTAGAAATGAAAGTTGAAGAACATGAAGAACAAAGGATAAATCATAATGAAAAAGCACAAGAATATCGAAAAAGAAAGGCACAAGAAATTTCAACTGCAGAACAACAAGAAGAGAGAAGAGCACGTAAAAGAGAATATCAAAGAGAATATCGAAAAAGAAAGACACAACAAATAATAGAAGAAAATGCAGAACAAAGAGGAAATGGACAAGATAACCCAAAGGAAATAACGCCTCAAAAACTTGAAGAATAGAGAAAACGAAAAAGTGAACAACAAAGATCATATCGACAAAGAAAACAATATCTGAACAACTCATACATGGTACAGGACGAAGAGGAAAATCCTATGAAAGAAACATGTTTAAAACATATTGATTCCCAACATCAACATGAAAGTTTTGTTGATATGAATATTTCACATCGAAAATTTCGTGATAGGATTGATCGATTGGCTGATGTTCAAATATGTCATGTGTGTGAAGAGTCGTATTCTGGAATTCAAGTACATACGACAAACATAGGTACAATGTGCATGAGATGTAAACGAGAAGGAAGCCATCATAGATTTTCAGCCGATAACCATATGAATCCAGGAGAACAACCTAATGTTCTTGCAGAGCTCACACAAGTCGAAGAGATGTTGATAGCACGTGCAAGTCCAATTTTGCAGGTTATGCACTCAATAGGTGGACAATACAAATATAGAGGACACACCATTAGTTTTCCACAAGAGGTTAGCAATCTTGCCATGAAGTTACCTCGACATATTAAAGACTTGGATTTGATAATTGTTGTGCGGAAAAAGGTGCAAAGGGATCAAGTTATGATTTTACTGTCAGGAAAGAAATTGTATTACGTGCATTACACTATAAGATTCATAATGATCCATATTATCGTGGAGTTCAAGTTGATAATGATGCACTTCAAGAAATACCTGAAATTGCAACAGAGGTATCACATATGATTAATGCTATTACTTTGCCAAAGAAAGATAGTGACACTGAATTTGCAATGTTGGAAGGGGTTCCAGGGATTGACGATGCATTAGATGGCTTACATACAACTTCATTTGCATCAAAGTTTCCAAATGCTAGATGAGAGATTGATATTATTCGACGGTGGGTAAACAACCCTAATGCAGAGGAACAACCTAATACAGAGGAAGTGCTTAGTTGGCCTGGAATTGGCTCATCTCCAATCAATGAGTATAACACTGTGGGATTATTTGATATGGCATTTCCGTCATTGTTCCCAAAAGGTGAAGCAGATTGGTTGCAAGCACGTGAGAGACATGTCCATCTTCATGAGTATGCAAAGCATCTTCTTCGATATCATGATAACAGGTTTGGAAGGCACCCACGATTTAGATACTTTTTACTCAATATCATCATGAGACATCGTGCTCAAGCTTCGTAAGCAGTATTTGTGAAGAAAAATATGACAGATTTACCAACAACAGTGGAGGAGTTACGAGAACATTTACAAAATATTCCAGATTCACGAATTGGAGAAAGATTGATGCGATTTGGCACTGTACTAAGAGGCACACGTGCATATTGGAATAAGTGTCGTGCCGAGCTATCGGACATGGTTCAACAAATTGGGAGTCCTACAATATTCTTTACATTAAGTGCGGCAGATATGCAATGGCCAGATTTACATAAATTAATGCCAGGTACATGTCCTAGAGATCCAGGGGAAGCGAGGAAATGGAGACGTCAAAATGTAATTGATAATCCTCATATTGTAGCACATTATATGCACTTAATACATACAATGTTTCGAGATGAAATTTTCGAACGTTATCATCAAGCTACAGATTATTGGTGTCGCTATGAGTGGCAACATCGTGGGTCTCCACATGTGCATGGATTTCTATGGATAAAAAATGCTCCTAACATGGACATGTTGAATTGGGATGATCCAGTGCAAGTTAGATTTGCAAAAGAATATTTTGATGAATGTGTACATGCAATGAATCCACGTGATCGACATCAAAGAAATATTCAAGTTAGACACAATATTGATGATCATCCTTGCTTAAAGGACACACGACAAATATTTGAGTCTGATCCTATGATTGATTATGAAGAACTTCTTAATTGTGTTGAGCGTCACATCACTTGCAATGAGAGATCATGCCTTCGAAAGAAGGCAGGAAGATTGGTATGTAGATATAAGGCACCATGGGATTTATGTGAAGAGTCCAAACTTTATGTCGATGAGAATGGAGAAAAAAAGTATGAACCGAGACGAAATGATGATAGATTGAATACACACAATCGTGAAGCATTGATGATGTGGAGGGCTAATATTGATTGGCAACCAGTTCTTTCAAAGCGCGTTGTCATTAATTACATAGCAAAATATGCAGCAAAATCCGAAAAAGGATCAGAAACATTCCATAATATGTTGATGCGTGTTTCTTCTATTCAAAATCCAAATGAACCAGCAACACGTGCATACAAGAGTTTGTTGTGTGAAACTATTATTGACAGGGATATATGTGCACAAGAGACATGTCATTTGCTTCTAGAACTCCCTCTTTCTGAATGTAGTCGTCGATTTGTGGTTCTGAATGTTGGTAGGAAAGTTTTCAAACAAGTACATATTGAAACATATGATGCCGATAATGATAATTCCCTTATTGATGCATATACCAAGCGACCTGCCCATATTGAGCACCTTGCATTGATAGATGTTGCAAAATCATGGTCATATGATAAACGTCGACGTGGGGAGAAATGGTTAGAACGGAAGAATGGAGCTATTGTACGTGTGTTTCCTCGATTTAACTCAGTTCCTGATCGAGGAGATGACAAGTTTGTAGAATTTTGTTGGTCTGAGTTAGTATTGTACAAGGCCTTTCGTGATTTCCATAGAGATATAGGTCGAGGAGATGATGAGATAGTCAATAATTGGGAAAATTTTCAATATAATCCATGGCATATTGATCGAAATCCATTACCACCCGTTGATCAAGTAGAATCTGAAGGAGAAGAAGTTCAGCAACCACCTGCAGATTCTAGGGAGAATGAGTGGGAGATAATTTGTGGATTGTATGAGAAGAAATATATAAATTACAATGAATTTGAGATGCTGGGACATAGAGATCGTGATCGTGCACATAATTGGAACACACATTTTGTTGATGAAGTAACTTCCAATCATGCTATTCATTTCATATCGGAAAAGAGAAAGTTGAATTTAATCTGTGCTAACCAACATGCAAAGTCTTATTCCATTGAAAGTTTGGGGGTTAAGCAAAGAATAGCATTTGATATTGTCCTTGAACATAATAGATTAGGGGTTGATCAACTACTTATGATAATCCAAGGAACTACAGGTACAGGAAAGTCTTATTTGATCGGAGCTATTAAAAATGCCCTTGAAGCCGAGTCATTTCCAGAGAAGAGTCCATTACTTCTTTTAGCTCCTACAGGGGTTGCAGCTTTCAACATATCTGCAAGAACAATTCATTCTGTACTTCAAATTCCAATCAAAGACATGTCACCTTTGAAAGGATCACGTTTAATGACCCTACAACAAGATTTGAAGCATGTGAAGTATATCTTGATAGATGAAATGAGTTTCATTGGAAGAAATTTGTTACAAAACATTGATAAGAGACTTCGACAAGCTTTCCCAGAAAATGATAAGCTTATTTTTGGTGGGAGATCGATTATATTGGTCGGTGATTTGAGACAATTGCCTCTTGTTCTAGATAAACCTATATATGCATGTGAAGGTATTGCAAAAGAATTATGGAACTCATTCACAACAATTTTGACCCTTGATACCGTGTTTCGACAAGATGGAAAAAGCAATCAACAAATATATTTTCGTCGTTTGTTAATGAATGTAAGGGATTCAAAACCAACTATGGAAGACTGGAAAGCACTTATGACTCGTACAAATACATGCTTGGATCCTTCCACAATTAGGTCCTTTGATAAGGAAATACATTTGTTTGCAACAAATGATGATGTAGAACATCATAATAAGCTTTGTTTAAGAAGACTAAATTGTCCCATTGCAGCGAGTGTTGCTACAAAAGTAAAAGGAAATTTCATGCAAATAGATGAGGATGAAATGGAACTTGAATTAATCATTGCAGTTGGGGCTCGAGTGATGCTTACATCAAACATATGGATTGATGCAGGACTTGTAAATGGTGCTCTTGGAATTGTAGAAAAAATTGTGTATAAACCTGGAAAATCACCCCCAGAACCACCCACATATGTTTTAGTAAGATTTGATAATTATATGGGAGTACCATGGGATGATTCATCACCTCAAACAATTCCTATTACACCTATTGAAAGAGGTAGTAGAAAACAACTTCCTTTGAAACTTGCTTGGGGCTTAACAATCCATAAATCACAAGGATTGACTTTGGAGAAAGCTACTATTAATATTGGGAAGAAAGAGAGATAGGGTATGATTTTTACTGCAATATCTCAAGTTAAAGATATGAATGGTATACGATTTCAAACTCCCTTTTCATATGATCGATATGCAAAGATGGAAAAAGTAGCAGGTGTGACTGCAAGAAAAGCAGAAGAAGAGAGATTGAGATCAATCACATTGTAAACTATTTTTTGATTGACTATATTCTTATTATTTTAATTTTTGATCATTCAATATTCTAACATTGCATTTTCAATCATAATATGTAATCTTATACATATTAAATTATTTTAATATGAGCGCATTAGGTGACTAATAAAATTTTAAAATTAAAATGACCAGAAAAATATCAGACATATTTAGCATATATAAAATTATTATATTTATATTATCTATATTTACATATTATTGATAAAATTAATCAAATGTTCGATAGATTTTCCTTGGCCGCACACGACTGAAACCAGCCTAGATCCATCTTAACTCTGGATCTATTAAGTGCCGAGAGGGATCAAATCTCTCGAGGTGCAAACCTTTCCTCAAGTTTTGCACTCAAAAAAAGAGGTTTGCACCTCGAGAGATTTGATCCCTCTTGGCGCTTAATAGATCCAGAGTTAAGATTCTCTCGAGGTGCAAACCTCTTTTTTTGAGTGCAAAACTATTAAGCGCCGAGAGGCGCTCTACAGCCCAGTATATAGGGATGTGTAGATGTAATGTGTGTAATGTCAATGTCGGCCCAATATATAGAGATGTGTAGATGTAATGTGTGTAATGTAAAATTTTGATATGTCGGGCCCAATATATAGAGATGTGTAGATGTAATGTGTGTAATGTAAAATTTTAATATGTCGGGCCCAATTTATAGAGATGTGTAGATGTAATGTGTGTAATGTAAACTTTTAATATGTCGTGTATAGAGATGTGTAGATGTCATGTGAGTAATGTAAAATTTTGATATATTTACCACTTTAATACCATGGGCCAAATACCATATTTATAAAAGAGGTATGGTAAATAAATAAAATATAAATAAACCATATATATGGTAAATAAATAAAAAGACTTTTTATATTTACTCCATAATCCTATTTATATTTATGAACATCAAAAAGTGGTTTTATTTAGGTGAATCCTGAGCTAAATACCATGGGCCAAATTATTATTAATACATGCCAAAAAAACATTATTAACCCTAATATTAATATTAATATTATTATTAATTCTAATATTCACATTATTATATTATAATATTAATATTATTAAATTTAATTAATGTAAAATTTTGATATGTCCAAGTGTATAGAAATGTACCACTTTAATACCATGGGCTGAATACCATGGGCCAAATACCATATTTATAAAAGAGGTATGGTAAATACATAGAATATAAATAAACCATAGGTATGGTAAATAAATAAAACGTCTTTTTATATTTACTCCATAATCCTATTTATATTTAGGAACACTCAAAAAGTGGTTTTATTTAGGTCAATCCTCAACTAAATACCATGGGCCAAATTAAAGTACACGATATGCATTGCCTATCTCGGGTAACAATAAACATGTAAACGTAAATGTAAAAATAATGTTTAATATTTAACATTTAAAATTTAATCTAATTAATCTAATGTCGGCCCTAATGAAAAATCACTTCTCTCCCTACATATATAAATTTAACACAGTGGGCCAAATACCATATTTTTCTATTTCTCTTCCATTTTATATTGGAGGGAAAAGAGAGAGAGAGGGAGAGAGAAGAGAGATGGGGGAAGAGAGAGGGAGGTAGGAGAGGAAGGGAAAGAGATGAAGGAAGAGAGAGAGGAGGAGAGAGGGAGGGAGATAGGAGGAGAGAGGGAGGGATATAGAGATGGAGTTGGAGGGTGAGAGAGGGAGGGAAGAAGAAATACATAGAGAGAGGGAGTGACAAGGGAGAAATAGAGAGAGTATGTGTATGTTTGGGGGTGATATAAAGAGAAAAATAAGGAGAGATGGAGGGAATGGGGGGAGAAGGAGAGTGGCAGGGATATAGTAACATAGTTGGAGGGTGAAGAGAGGGAGAGAGAAAGAGATAGAGAGAGAGATAGATGTGGAAGAGAAAGGGATAGAGGGGATGGAAGAGAGAGAGTATGTGAGAAAGTGGAGAGGGAGGGAAAGAGAGATGGAGTTGGAGGGGGGAGAGAGGGAAGACGATTTCTTGCACTTGATGCATTGATTTCAATGTTGATGGTGATTTCTAATGTAAATTTTGATAGATGAAGAGCAATGTAAACTTTTTATATGGTGATTTCTAATCCTATTTTATTGCTTGCACTAGATGCATTGATATCAGTGTAGATGTTGGTTTCTAATCTTATTTTCTTACTTGCACTAGATGCATTGATTTCAGTGTAAATACATATAATATCAAACTCTGGATCCAGAGTAATGTATTTACATAGGGAGTGAGAAGTGGAGAGAGAGAGAGAGTGACAAGGGAGAAATAGAGGGGTTTGTGTATTTTTGGGGGTGAGATAAAGATAAAAATAAGGAGAGATGGAGGGAATGGGGGGAGAATGAGAGAGGGAGGGTTATAATAACATAGTTGGAGGGTGAAGAGAGGGAGAGAGAGGGAGATATAGAGAGAGATAGATGTGGGAGAGAAAGGGATAGAGGGGAAGGAAGAGAGAGAGGATGTGAGAGAGTGGAGAGAGGGAGGGAAAGAGAGATGGAGTTGGAGGGGGGAGAGAGGGAATGTGATTTCTTGCACTCGATGCATTGATTTCAGTGTGGATGGTGATTTATAATCCTATTTTTCTTGCACTATATGCATTGATTTTAGTGTAGATTTTGAGAGAGAGAGAGTGTGTGTGTGTGTTGGGGGAGGAAAGAGGATTGGAAGGCAGAGAGAGAGAGAGAGGGAGAGGAAAAGATAGATGAAGGTAGGAGAGGAAGGACAAGAGAGAGGACATGAGAAAGAGGAAGAGAGTTATGGGGGAAGAGAGAAAATTGGAGGGAAAAGAAAGAGAGAGAGAGAGAGAGAGAGAGAGAGGAGAGAGAGGAAGGACGAGAGAGAGGAGGAGAGAGGGAGGGAGATAGAAGGAGAGATGGAAGGATGGAGAGATGGAGTTGGAGGGGGAGAGAGGGAGGGAAGAAGGAATACATAGAGAGTGAGAAGTGGAGAGAGAGATGAAGTGACAAGAGAGATATGGAGAGAGTGTGTATATGTTTTGGGGTGAGATAAAGAGATAAAGAAGGAGATATGGAGAGAAGGAGAGAGGGAGGGATATAGTAACATAGTTGGAGGGTGAAGAGAGAGGGAGATATATATGTGGGAAAGAAATGGAGAGAGAAGAAGGAAGAGGGAGGATGTGAGAGAGTGGAGAGATGGAGGGAAAGATAGATGTAGTTCGAGGGGGGAGATAGGGAAGTAGATGGTGATTTATAATCCTATTTGATTGCTTGCACTAGATGCATTGATTTCAGTGTAGATGTTGATTTCAGTGTATAGGAGGAGAGATGGAGGGAAAGAGAGATGTAGTTGGAGGGGGGAGATAAGGAAGATGATTTCTTGCATTCGATGCATTGATTTCAGTGTGGATGGTGATTTATAATCCTATTTTTCTTGCACTATATGCATTTATTTTAGTGTAGATGTTGAGAGAGAGAGAGTAACATAGTTGGAGGGTGAAGAGAGAGGTAGATATATATGTGGGAAGGAAATGGAGAGAGAGGAAGGAAGAGGGAGGATGTGAGAGAGTGGAGAGATGGAGGGAAAGAGAGATGTAGTTCGAGGGGGGAGATAGGGAAGTAGATGGTGATTTATAATCCTATTTGATTGCTTGCACTAGATGCATTAATTTCAGTGTAGATGTTGATTTTAGTGTAGAGGAGGAGAGATGGAGGGAAAGAGAGATGTAGTTGGAGGGGGGAGAGAGGGAAGATGATTTCTTGCACTCGATGCATTGATTTCAGTGTGGATGGTGATTTCTAATCCTATTTTTCTTGCACTATATGCATTGATTTTAGTGTATATGTTGAGAGAGAGAGAGAGAGAGAGTAACATAGTTGGAGGGTGAAGAGAGAGGGAGATATATATGTGGGAAAGAAATGGAGAGAGAGGAAGGAAGAGGGAGGATGTGAGAGAGTGGAGAGATGGAGGGAAAGAGAGATGTAGTTCAAGGGGGGAGATAGGGAAGTAGATGGTGATTTATAATCATATTTGATTGCTTGCACTAGATGCATTGATATCATTGTAGATGTTGGTTTCTAATCCTATTTTATTACTTGCACTAGATCCATTGATTTCAATATAGATATTGATTTCTAATCTTATTTGATTACCTGCATTAGATGCATTAATCTCAGTGTAGATGTTGTTTTGTAATCTTATTTGGTTGTTTCCATTAGGTGCATTGATTTCACTGTATACGTTGATTTCTGATTTGATGTACATTGATGGTACATTAATTTTAAAGTTATTGGATTAAGATTGTGCATTGATTTCAATGTAAGCACACAAAATTATTAACAATGTACATTAATATTTGTGTTATAGTAAATCAACCTATTAATATTGAAGAGAAAGAGAGACAATGTATGATGTTTAGTACAATAGTTGAAGCTAAATATTTAAATGGTTTATTATTTCAATTGTCCTTTTCATATAATTGATATGAAAAGATGACAAAACTAACAAGGGTGACAATAATAATAGAAAAAGAAAATAATTTGAGATTGATCACAATGAAGACTATTTGTAATTGACTACATTCTTATTATTTTCATTTTCTATCATTCAACATTATTACATTATCACTTTGCATTCAAAAAAATTATTTCGTCATTAAATTTATTAACAATATTTATCATCTAAAAATACTGAGGTAACTAAGAAAATTTTAAAATTAAAATGACCATATAAATATCAGACATATTTAGCATATATAAAATTATTATATTTATATTATCTTTATTTACATATATATTTTCGATAGATTTTCTTTGGCCGCACACAACTGAAACCGGCCTAGATCCATCTCAACTCTGGATCTATCAAGTGCAGAGAGGGATCAAATCTCTCAAGGTGCAAACCTTTCCTCAAGTTTTGCACTAAAAAAAAAAAGGTTTGCACCTCTAGAGATTTGATCCCTCTCGGCGCTTGATAGATCCAGAGTTAAAATGGATCTAAGTATACCTCTTTTCGGTGCCTTCAGCATTCTTTATTCTATAGTGTAGATAATTTAAGCCTTGACGACATTCATTCAATCGAGAATTCAATTTTGTCTTTATTACATTATTATTACGCGGGTGCCCGAGGTAATTTAAGCCTTGAGCAGCATTCATTTAATTACGATAAATTGGTTTAATTACGTGTATTTCTTAAAGATCACTAGCATGGGTTAACCAACTTTTATGCTTATAAGTCTATCTTTATTGAAAGTAGGCCGCTTTGAAGTCCAATTTCACACGAAATTAAAAATAATGGCTTATTTTGGTTGTAGTTCAATCAATGAATAGAGTTCCCAATTGTATCTTTTTTGCACTAGTGTTTAAATCTTATTTAAATTTTTTTGGGGTCAAATTATAATTAAAAATGCATTGTGTCTATTGTTTAATGCATTTGTGTGGAGACTCTTCTGACAAATCCTCTATATTATTTTCTATTCTTTTTATGAATGTAACCGGCCGATACGAGAATCCTCCAAATAAATGCCTCTTGGGCTTATATGCCTGGCCTGCCTTCATCTATTGGGCTTATATGCCTGTCTCCTCCAAAGAAAGGTCTCTTGGGCGGATAGAGAATCCCTCCAAATAAATGCCTCTTGGGCCGATAATCTATCTTGGGATTAGAATCCCTCCCTCCAAACTATCTTGGGCGGATAATATATATATTGGGCGTATATATAACCCCTCCAAAGAAAGTGATCTAACGAACCAAAGGGATTGATTGGGCCCGAAGGTAAAGGTAGGAAAGGCTATACTCGCTAGAATTATGCTTCTAGCTTGGGGGAGAGTCACTCCTATGGACGGGGAATAATAACATTAGGGTGCCCAGTTGAACCAGACGTTTAAGCACCCATAGCAAAGGAAGAAGCAGTGGCCCGGTTTACCCATCAGAAATGGAGGCATAGGTGGGAGCCCGTTCGAGAGCCTGTTGAAGCGGGCAGGCAATAGGGGTGGGATAATTAGATGAAGCATTAGCATCTCGCCTAGTTCCAGCCTTTGATAGCGAAAAAGGTTCACTTTAGAGGGCTCGATGAAATGATCCCCCCCTCAAAAAGGAGTAGCACAGGGGAAGGAAAACTGGGATAACATTTTGTTATGCTTCAATTTAGTACGAAAAGCCCAATGCTTGCTTAGCCGCGACAGCCTTAGAAAGTAAATATTCCACTGATGAATTCAGACAACTCTAGGCGTGCTACTCGCTGGGTCATTAGTTCAAGTTCCCCCAGGATGTGCATGTTCCCAGAAAGACATGTGCTATGTTGTCGTAACTATGCCATGTTATCAGTGCTATGAATATTGAATAACTGGCTAGCCGAAGAAGCAGTTTCACCAATGGCGAATACGGAAAGAGGGTTTGACCACCAGACACAATGGATATAGTCTCAAAGGCAGCACCTAACCCTGATCCATATTTCTTAGCAGTTGGCTGACTATACATACACTCTCCTATGATACTTTCTCTGTACACTTCGGTAAACGCGTTCCGTACTTTGACCTGTAACTAGTCAATCTATGTCTATGACTTGGGACACAAACTTCCATCCCTGCTTCCGGTTCCGATACTGCTACTAACACTGTTGCAGGTAGCGCTGCTGCTCATTATTCTACAAATGGAATTGGATATGCATATGGTCCGATGGAGTTCAGATGTACGAAGGATGCCACTCGATCCATCCAAAACCAAAGCCTTCGTAACTTATTTATTTATATTAGGGGCGGAATAATTTCAAGTAGGGGTTTCAGGGTGGGGAGAGGCAAAAGCCTGGGTACAGGCGACATTCGAGTAAGAATCCCCACCATTGACGGATCGAAACCCAGTTAAGGGACCATAGCCCCCACCCAGCGCAGCCTTCGCCCGATTCCGGGCAACATAGCCCCCGCAAGAGATTCCGTCGATCGAGATCGCGACCTCACCCGCACCAACCGCCGCGTTTTATCCATCGATCCAGCTTTATTCATACAAAAAAGCAACTATTTGACCGCAAATCAATCTCGTGTTTTATGCCGCTCGAATCCGCAAGGCAGAATGTTAAGCGGAAAGATGTATCCTTTCCAATTCGTATCCCCCAACAAATCTTAGCGATCCTCCGGCGAGGGCAGAGCGTATTCATTTCGAGATTCATAAGTAGCCGCAAAGAGGCTCGTACGAGGACAGGGTAGAGTTGTCCCTCTTTCAATTTAGGGAAGGCTCCATGCAGTTTCTAATAAAGTGCCTTTGGGCCAGGGGGATTAGTTCTTTTGATACCCGCGTGGTAGTGGGTTTCCCCCACCTTGGACTTTATTTCAGCCACGAGAAATAAGGAGGCATTAGGAAGAATGTGCTTCATTTTTGAAAGTATTCTAGTTTGGGTTAACTCCTTCGGCTTGAGGATGGGTCCTAATACTATATGAAAAATGCCACCCGTTAGGTGAATTCTATGGTTCAGATACTTCCGTCCAACCTGACTTAAGGAGAGGACCAGAGGACTGACTCTGGAGGTGCGGGCGGGTCAAGTGCTCTTTAAGACTGGCCGCCATCATGCCCCTTTAGGTACGAAATTAGATCTCCCACTCCCAATAGCTATGTTACCTTATAGCTAGGATTATAAGAGTGATAGGAATATCACCCCCAGTAAGGAGATGAACTAACTATTGAACCAGCGACCTTACCTTATAGCACAGTATAATTGCCTTAGCATGGACCACAGGGGTTAACACGGCCCACTCTAGGACTAATGCTTGTCAATAGGATAAGTTACCCTTAATAGGTCTGATCTTATTATCTAAGAAGTAGAAAACAGAGGATGTGTAAACAGGCTCGACCAGGGGGTCGCCATCATTTATATATGAATTTAGCGCAGTAATGAGCCTTTTCCTTCCCTATTTCCTATGCCTTTGCCTATGGATATGGATATGGGCATTGATCTGCTACTGTAGGATCTATAACTGGAAGGTATGTTGGTCCTACGTCTGGATCTGCTTATGCTACGTTCTTTGGATCTTGACTTGGTGCTGCTGTTGGTGGTGCTATCTCTGCCATTGGTACTGCCTTGAATTATTATGAAACTGGCTCTGCTGGTGGTTCTTAATAAACAGGTGCTTCAACCATCTTTGGGTATATGCTGCTCCTAGTTCTGGCACTCGAATTGGCTCTGCGACCGCCTATAAATCAAGTGAAGGCAGGTCATCGTTCCGACCTGTAATCTCCACTGGCACGCGGATTATTGATCGGTGTACACATATATAGATATATAGAAAGCTTATATAGATAGTAGTAGTTGAAGCCCTCCGTGCATATAGATACAGTGCATGGATTGGATAAACCAGTTCATTGGTCAGTACTAGTAGCGGATAGACGTATTTATGAGTGCCAGGTGAGGATTGATCCGTGAGGGAATAAAGAAAGGTGTGGATCGATCAGTCAGTGTCTTTGTTCCTAGGTGGCTGGGATAGGTGAACTAGTGTATCAGTTGATGATCGGGTTAGTGCCAGAACAGGAAGGGAGCAAGATCCTTACCGATTGGAGTAAAACGGTTACCTTCGACGTTAGTGCACCTACTTCTTTTGGCTCTACACGGTGAAAACACAAAGACCTTACTCTTATTTAAGGTATTTTCTTGAGTACAATAACTCAGGCTCAAGCATCATCTATCATCGAGGAATTATGCATGATGATCAGAGAGATTTAGACATAAATTTACATACATTTTGCCCCAGTCCACCTTATCCGAGCTTCTATGCTTTGTTTCACACGTGCTCCAGTTACGGTTCCATATACAAATCCATACCCATTCATTAGAGATCCACCAGATACAGATAAAGTTCCAACAGATCCAAAAAATGCTGAGCTAAATGCATTTAGGAAAGATCCAGCACCGCCGGTTGATTACTCAGTTTACCTAGAAGCATCCCTTCCGGATCTATAGCTATCATTCAGAGTATACCCCAGTCTAGCAGCAGGGGTAGAAGATCGAGTAGCAGCAACAAAGGCAGGGGGTAGGGTGATACTTTTTCTAATGCCAGAGCTTCGCAGTGTTGCGTTCCCGATCCGTAACACAGTCCCTATCATAGAGCAGGCTCACCCGGTTCGTTCCCAGCATCCGATGACCATATGGATCTGGCCGCTCGTCCCTGTCATCAATATACCGAGACTAATATTTGAAGTGGTGGATTGGCTGGTATGGGGGGGGAAGCATGCTTAGGTCCCGACCCACCAGCATATCCTGTCATATAGGGGATAGTTATACGTATGAGGTAAAGCTTGGAAAGGAAATGCAGCAATAACGATCGAGTTGGAGTTGCAAAATCCGATCGAATTGGAGAATAAAAGCTTCAGGTAGCTGGGAATTTCAATAGTTAGAAAAGGCGGGGCGTATAGATGGAGGTAACTGGGATCTATGGTCGACAAGGTGGACTACCCAATGCCGGCTAACAATATAAAATGACATAGATGGGGTGGTATCGGCTTCGGATAAAGCCATAGAATTGGTCCGAGTAGCAGCCTTTGCCTTTGCGTAAGCTTCCTTCGAAACTAGGTAGTAAAGAAGCGGTGAAAGTAAGTCAATGGATGGGAGGAAATTGGAAACCAATGAATGGAACCGGGGTTACTCCAATTCCATTAGTACAATCCCTAGGAGTTTCAAGGAAATAGGTAAATAAAATATGAATAAAGCAGGAGAGCGGATCGAAGCAATTGGACGATCAAGAGAGATATGGACGAAGCGACAAGACGAGTCCTATAGTACTTAGAAGGTACTCGTAGCAAGATCAAAGGCGCCCGTAGTCGGCACTGTTTCGGGACCCCAGAATTACTTGCTCTCCCGGAATACTCATAATTTGTCACTTGGCTCCCTAGGATCCTCATCATTTAACTGCCCGGTGGGCCGGATCCCAAAAACTATGTGTGTAGGATCAAGTGAATCGATCAAATTCATAAGTTGGTTGCTTGGGCCCCACCCATCCCAATGTTGGCAGTTTCAGATGGAACTGAAAGCATGCATGATGGATGCGCGGGGCGTGGAAGCATGGATCTCCTTTAAGGGAATGTATGCAGGGATGTGGTAGGAGTTGGCTCTATAACCAGGGAGGCTATATGGAACAACCATTCTTGTCTATCTTAACCGGGGGAGTTGGTAGTTGATCGGGTCGTCGTGAGCTGAGAGAATGATGGGGGACGTGAGCTGGAAACTTATCGGGCCATGAGATGAAATCAAGTAATAGAGCTAATTATTCTTAAAGTGAATGAAGGGTTATATTTATTATCCCTCAATGGGTCAGGTTAAGGCATTATAAAGATAAGTCTATTCCTAGCCAGTGGGTTCAAATTGATGAATCATATCCTGAGCTTGGATGAACCAGCAAAAGTGAATACGTGGTATCTAGAATCGGTAGGGTCAAGAGTCAATATCCTAGTGCCGACTCTACAGAGCATTCCTGGCTTCAGCAATGGGTTTATAATGGACATCACTCCCTAAATGGTAGGGTGAAGGCAAGTAATTAAAGTATAATAACCAGAACAGGTGGATAGCACTTCAATAAAGAGTAAGTAGGGCTAAGGTTAATATTCATTCATAGTGCCTACCCCCCACTCCGTGCTTTAAGTTCTGGCTTCGTGAGGCGCGGAGCGATAATAAGTCTAAAAAGCCAAAGCCCGCCCGAAATTACGTATATAACTATCAAGGATATTAATGAATAAATAAAATAAGGAAGAATGGCTCACCTAACAACGGAGGGTGAGGAAGCCCCCCCATATCTAAAGCGATGAGGCACGGAGTGGTGACTAGCAATAGTGTCTACCCACGATTCCTGGCTTCAGCAATTGGTAAGGGCATAAGTAAGTTAGGTAAGTGAGGTATGGAATAGAGGAGAGGTTCTAAATAGAATAAGTTGGGTGTTGGTAACGCATTAGTTCTTCAGGCAAGTAAGCGGAATAAGGTGCGCAAGCAATAGTGCTGCTACGAAAAAGCATTCCTACCTAAAGCAAGAGGTTGGGACATAAGGTTGGGTATAATTAAATAAGAGTGTGAAAAAGTGAAGGTTGGAAGCATGACTAAAGTAAGGCAAGGTAGGGGTTCATAGAAGAGTGCCGTACCAACCCTTCCTCAAGCAAGTGGTGGGTTTGGAAGCCCTTGAATCTCTCTAAGTTTAGGTCTGTAAGCCTATGCAAGGTAAGTTGTAAAGGTGGTTGGTAGCAAGCAAGGGACTAACATAACATAAACATATAAATCAATTTCCTAGAAATGTTATCTATCTTAATTAATGGAGCAGTAGCAACTAAGCATGGATGAGGCAAGTGTACAGGGATAGGTAGTTTGAGGTAGTCTAGTGAGTAACTAGAAGGTGTAGGCATGGAAAGAAGGGTAGGTGTATTCTGAATCGTATTGGCAAAGCTCCTCAGCGGGATAGATAATGGTGTTACCCAGAATTAATAAGAGAAGTGCCTCTCCCCTTGGTCGAGAGTTCGCTTACTCACCCTATAGCTATTCCCATTTAGCAATTCCTTAAAGTGATATAGGGAGGGTCTAGGTCTTCCGGTGGGTAGCAGGCATTAAAGGTAGGTAGATCTATTCCTTCCTAGCCAGTAGGTTCTAATTACTGAATCGTATGGGCAAGGGCTCGGCCAACCAAATAGGTGATAGATATACGTGGTACCCGGAAGACTTCATAAGGCAAGGTAGTAATGCAACAAGTAAAGGGTAAGGAACGAAGTAGCTTGTCCGCATCGGGCAAGGCCCGGAGGGACTCGATTGAGGTTACAAAATTGAGGAGCTTTGGCAATGTTGAGTAGCATAGTCAACAAATCTATTAGGAGTTGGAAGAGGAGTTGGATGAGTCTTCTATGTGTGGGAACAGTTCGACGTGAACAGGAGGTAATTCTATTTGTGTTACCCTTTTATCCTCCCCAATCAGTCAGGTTAGGCCGGCAGGTAAGGAGGGAGTTAGATAGTCAGGATATTTCCCAATACCGCAAAGCCCAGTGTTACCAGTTATAATTCCGGCTGATGCAATTTCCCACTAAGCATTCATAAAGCAAGTGTGATGTGATAAAAAAAGAAAGCATCTCGTGGCTGTTTGTTTGGGCATCATATCCTTCCTATCCAATGTTTGAAGCCCGTCCCCCTCCAAGGAGGTTGCTTCATTCTGATAGCCCATAATCCATCCCAAGCCATCTGGCAGTTCAACAATATAAGCTAAAGGGAAATCCTATTGGCTGACCATCCATATATGGTGCTTGGTCATGGGTGCTCGAGGGCAGAACTCCCTCGACTAGTCGGCAAGCAGAAATTCAAGGTTTATGAAACCAGCCTCGGTTAATCGGCCGTTGGTTTTTATCCCAACGAGCGGCGAGGGCCCTGCGAAACCAAAAAGCAATCGATGCCATCCCGGCTATTACGGGTAACCGTTCTGAAATAGCCATGTTCATAAATCATCAAATCCAGTTTGAGTCCCCGGACCCCTGGATCTCTGATAAAAAGTAAATCTTATTATAAGAAAATAATGTTTGTTTCTCGGCGACTACCTTCTGTTGGTCACCCTTTTGGCGATGATCTACGGGGCATGTTCGGCTGTCCTATCGTCTGGCGATGACCGTTTGGGAATGATTGTGAATCGTCGATGAACCAAATGGCAGTTCCTCATTCATTGTCGTACCTTCTTTCTTCCCGTCCCGTGTTTGGTGGGTAGTTCCTAAATCCAAGCAGTTCCAACGATCCAAGACTGGGTGGGCAGAAAATTGATTGCTGCTACTTTCTCAACTGGAAGAATTACCTTTATTCAGTTGCATAGGAGAACCACCTGGGATCTTGCATTAAAACTATTAACTACTGCCCAACTTATGATGAGATCTTACGCGCTCGCTATAGCTTTTAATTGACCTGCCTACATCAATCAATACTTTCTGTTCGATCTACAGCAGCTACCAACCTTACAACCTTTTATGTTAACCATCCTTTCAATATAGGCTCACTGACTCCATTCTTTTCAAAAAGAGCTAGCGAAAGCCCTAAGGAGTACTAGCCATATGGACTTCCATAAGGTCTTAAGCCGTCCTACTTACTAGCGCAATATAGACACTAGCTTGTAGTCCACATACATGCACTAATCAATTATTTGAGTTATCAATGGCCTTAGGTTCGGTCTAGGCACAAAGTGTTGTGGTTGGACAATATTACAACAACTTCATCTAATTCGATGTTGTTGATCAATTGAAGGGAGTGAACCCCTGCACCGGAACCCTGTAGAACGAGAAATAGGGGAGCGGTTAGCTTCCGCGCTAACCCCTTCAGCTTTCACTAAATAGGGGATGGGGGGGACCCCAAAAAAGGGCTTATGCAGGTCTTTTCAAATACTATACTGCCATATATCAGTTTCACTTGTATTGTCATTAGTTATATGCAATCATAATACTAAAATGAAATGTCATGACACAGCCCTTTATCCTTGGGAATGATCCTCAACCCTCGATCCTCATCCTCATCCTTGGGAACCTACAGCCTTGGGACTATCCTTGGAAACCTAATTTCTAAGACGTGAAAAGCCATAATCCCGAATGTGGGCGAGGTGGGAGATCCATCATATCCAGATGCAAAACCAGCACAGGTAGCAGTGGTTGTATTTTATTGAGTTTACCCTTTTTCACTATATCGCCCAGCATCTCTGCCGGGAGCAGGAGCATATCCAGTCCCATATTCAGTTTATGAAGATCTAGCAGCGCTCACTACTGGGCGAAAGAAAGGCTGAAAGTACATGAACTTATTGGCTTAATTTATCGTGCTATGGAGCCGCCTCTTATGTAAGGTGAGTGCAATAGCTTCCCAGCGCATGCATGATTGACTAGATATCGAGCTTACCCAGTAGGGAAGGGAAGAACCCATAAGGACCTGAGGGCAAGGAAGAGGCCGCCTGCAATAAATAGATCGGGGGTCGCTAGATTAGATTGGGTTCAGCCAGGACCTATTCGTTCTGTAGTAGATCGGGTTCTGTTAGTAAGATTGAGGGGGATACCCAGACGGATAACAAAACAGGGAGTAGACTCGACTCACCCTGGAATATTGCTTCCTTCTCTAATCCAATCCACTGCATCTTTCGATGGCCAATGCATCTTTCGATGGTCGGGCATAGAAGCGATTGATTCGAAGGAAGGCGGCCCGCATCACTGAAGATAAAGAAGGATATTTATCCCCAAGTTTACCGCGGACAAGATATAAAATAAGGCCGCAGAGAAGTCCGCGTGAGGCACCCGCTCAGTCCGCAGATGATAAAAGAGAAGTCCCCCTTCAAGACAGACCCGAGACAGAAGGTTACCATATTAGCTAAAGAGAAATAGATGTACCCCATGCGACATAGAGTAAATGGCTAGACGTGTTGCTCGAGTGAGGTGATTAGCTTGTGGTGTTGCTAGAGTTAGTAAGAGTTGACTATGCAATTGGCGAGGAAATAGATTAATGGCTCGCTTTTTCTACTTGCCGGGAGTAAGGCAGCCAGCCAGGGTGGTTATGTATTCAATATAGGTGGTCCAACATCACAATATACCCGTTCAAACATACCCCGTTGTATCCCGCCCGTTTAACAGAATAACCGAGTAAGGAGGCCCACATCAACAATGACCAAGAGGAAGGGGAAGTCCAATATTGAAACCATCCCTGATAAAGTGGATTCATTAAATTAAGTTCCTTGATCTATAGTCACAAGGTCCAACTCTAAAGGTCGTCTTGTCGCAGGATGATTGAGTCAATTGTGAAGCAGTATTCCAGTGGTTTGTTCCTTCCCTTATTTAGTTTGCGCTTCTTCGCCAGCCGCCGATCGAAACAATAGCATGAGTAAGATCCATGGTTCAGTGAGAGAGAGAAGAGATAACAACCAGTAGAAGGATAGATCTTTATCTAGTTCAATAATTAGTTACCGAAACGTTTAGGGAAAGGCGCAGTAAAGGAAACAATAGAGGGACGGAGTGACCATCGGGCCGCCATCAACTTGGAGTTACTCGTTCCTTCAAACCCCATATCTAGGTGATCACTTTCCCGACCCGACCTACGCCCCATAGCATAGAGTGCCCACCCTGACCTGCGTGAATTTCGTTTAGGTTTCCTGGGAGAGTGGGGAGCCAATAGAGACTCTTGTTCGGGTCCGCGGGCCAAGCCCACTAATATAATATGGGCCTACTTCACTCTACGGGAAGAAAGGGTACCGGTACCTTCCCCCCATGGGCGGGATCTACCTACCTTTACACGGATAGAAAAACACGGGGAACCATCCTACTCCAAAGGATATATTCTTTATTCATACCTCGACCATTAGTTACTAAAAATGAACACTGTCCTCAGACCTCGTTCAGTGGGGGAATATGTATGCCCGGGAGAAAGAAAGAATGAAACGAAGAATATATATATCTGATGGTACGTAGTTCTGGTGGTAATCCACCAGGCACTCCATCTGGAAACAGCCAATCACCCTTCAACTCGTATCCTCGTTGAAGAGGTTACTCAGTTGTCAAACAATGGGGGGGGTAACCCCCACTTCACTCTACGTGGGCATGGGTTCCACTATATTGAAAAGCATTATATATAGTATAACCCTAGCTACGCTTTACACATCCCATACTCTTTAAGACCTCAGACCAAAGGAACCTTCCTCTCACCCCTACTTACTAGGCACAGGAACTACACCCCTACAATCCACAGGCGAACACAACCTACTTACAATCCATTGGGCACCCTACCAGCCCTCGCCTTCAATAAATTACACGAAGTCACAGTCACGGGATTCCTCCTACTACCAACAAGGAATGGCACCCGGAATCCACTCAAGACCAGAAAGAGGCTTTATGACTTCTATTCATAGTCGCTCGCTCTGGTTAGAGAACTGAGCACGAAGCCACCGCCCACAGAGCTTGGTAACCTGTGGTAGTAGTGCTCACACTCTCAACATCAGAATGCTACTCGGAATGGAATAAGACCCGAGCAAGCTCCCCTCCTTCTGACGATTTTGAAGGTGATTCGAATATTTCTTTCATCCCGGAACCACTCAACTAGCTTCTGTCTTGCCGCAACAAGTTCCCCGCGCTTCGGTCGGGCTTCTCCTTAAGGGTTATAGGTTGCACTTCGCTTTAAGTAGAGTCCCTCCCTTATTCCAGTGGGCTATGTGTATATATATATGACTATATAGTTTAGTAGAAAGAGAATCCCGGAGAATCTGTACTAGCTTTCATGAGCTTACTGGATTGCATACCGGAATGGAACTCTATGCTATGGCTTGCTTGCCTTCTGTCTTTGCTTCTGTACAGGATAATCACTCCCGTGCTGTTAAGTGATAGGTTATGAAATAGCTTCTTAAAGAGCTAAGTAGCGGATTCAGAATCTGGTTAATGAACTGCAATAAATTACCCTCATACGATTTAATAATAAGGAATATACTGTGTATGGATTGAATACCTTATAATCACCACTATCATTCTTTCTGGCTACCGGACTACACTTACTACTAGCTTTCATTAGCATCAGAACCACTAGCATGAAGTCATCAAGTAGAGTCCCGTGGCTTCTTTCTTGCCTTGCCTACCTGATAATCACTGAATAGTGGAAGTTGATCAAGATAATACCGGAGAATCAGTACTAGCTAGCATTCACTATAAGGACTCCCTCCCTGTTGCTTAGGGTTAGGGCTGTGTTTATATACTTGCTTACTTAAACTGCCTTGCTTGGGTTAGGTAGTTAATAAACAGAAAGACAGAATCGTACTGGTCTCCCTGGCATTCAGCTGGCTATGCTTATCATAATGAACATAGTATTTAATAAGAACTGCCTTGCTTGGTTGCCCACCTGACTTTATCATCACCACTGGAACTCCCTTGCCGTCAGTATAGCTTGCCCGCCTGACCACTAGCTAAAGTGATATGCTTGGTAAGCTATCGCTCCCTTGCTTAAGTCTATTGCTTATGGATGGAATACGAGATCATAACTCTATGGCTTTCCGGTCTGGTCTTGTCTCCCTTGTTCGAGTTATAACGGGAGCAGGGAAGGTAGTTAAGCTGCTTCTCGGTTTGGCTAGCCTGACTTACTACTCTTCTGAATTCACTATCAGAAAGGACGGACTCCCTTGTTGCTGATATCAGGAAGGAAGGACTCCCTTGTTGCTGATATCAGGAAGGAAGGACTCCCTTGTTGCTTTTAAGTGATAGTTCATTCAATATCTGATTCTTTCTCTTCTGAGCTGATGAATACTCTTGTTAATTCACTATCAGATTAAGGGCTGTCTTTCGAATATGGAATCCCGGATCATCACTGAATAGTTTATAAACATAATACCGGACTACTGACCACTCGCTTTCAATAGCTTCTCCTTTCGAATCCAAACTAGAATACAGAGCTTTCAGTCTTATAGTAGGCGTTATAGATGGAATCCCGGAATGGAACTCTATTATGGGGCTTCTTGCCTTAAGGTGTCCCTCGCCAGAATATGAAACCTCCCTTCCTCTTTCTTCAGGATGGAATAAAGGATGACTCGATCAGACTTGCTTTATGGATGGAATACCTGAATTGAACTCTAACTCTATGGCTTCCCTACCTGAGTACTCTATTATTTCGCTTGAAGTGCTTGCTTGCCAAAAGCAAGCTTCCCTCCCGTTATTAGTTGTGGGTTAGGTAGGTCTTCCTTGCTTTCTTTGCCTATGGGGGCGAGCGTAGCGAGGCGTAAAAAGGCTCTTTCCACGAGGCGAGCTAGGCCAAGGATCAACAAACTCGAATTCAGGAGCGTACTTATTCATGAGCTTACTGTCTTATAGCTTCGCTCCCCAGCTCCCCTCATAAAAAGTGATAATTTCATGTGTTCAGCATATAGCGAGCATTAATGAGCTTTATTAGAGTAGAGCGTGGGTACTGTATCTGAACTCCCTTTCATCTGGCTTTCATTCCTACCGGAGTACTGACTACTATCATGAATCAATAAGACTTTCGAAAGTAAACTCCCTGGGTTCTGGCTGGATGTAAGACTATTTAATAACTACTCGAATTCAGTCTGAATGTAGTCTCCTTTCTTCCAGTGGACGGACTCGCTCATCTAGCAGGCTTTTGTAAGAGGGCATTCTGGATATACTGGATTACTTTCTAATAACTAGACGCATCAAGCGGCTTAGTAGCCTTCCTTACTAGACGCATGAATTCGAAAGGATTGACAATATGTCTTCCTGGCTTTAATGAGCTGGAAGTGCGTGCATGAGCTGCTTCCCGGATAACATAACTCGAATTCAGTGCGTAGGGATGGAATAAAGGAAGGAATGGAGCTCCCTTGGTGTTCCTACAGTAGGCAGCCTTCCTTGCTGGACTCCCTTCCGGGTTAAGGTTCGAGTCGTTTAGTCGGGTGCAAGCGATCCAGGGAGACTACTTTATGAAAGGGAGAAGCAACTAGAAGACAGTAAGCTCTGGAATTCACTATCACTGAACAGAAAGGGAGAACAGAGAGGCAATGAAGCACGGGAGTGTGATTCCTTTATTCAAGCAAGAAGGCTAGTTGATAGTAGTCAGGGTAGTAGGCAAGCCAGAAAGAGAGTGTTACGTAAGGCTAGCTCGATCAAAGGGAGAAGAACCCAAGCCATAGAATACGGCAGGCAATAAAGATTTAGATTTCTATTCCGGGATTCCATCAATAAATGGGAGTTCAGAATGAGAGTAGTTCAGATCCTGTATTCCAGAAATAAGATCAGACTGATCTGATAGCTCATTCATTCCATCCATCAGAAAGGGATCGATACTACTGGAAGCGAGGACGATCGGAGACCAGAAGAAGAGCAATAAAGAAGTAATAACACCTGACTGACAGTCTTAATTACAGCAAACAAGTTCCCATCACCTGAATTAGAGTCTAGAGTAAGAAAGCCACCTAAGAACTAGAACAGAACGATTTACCAAAGAAAGGGAAGCTTGCTTTCGTGTACGAGGTTCCGGAGCCAGAAGCCTTATCCGCTCGTTCTCAGAACTTTATTATTAATCCGCTTAATTCCATTCTAACCGTAACAAGTTACCCTTTACTCATCTATCACTTCAAAGAACTGCAGTGGTGCTTCTCCTGGGCCTGCCAGGGTAAGCGAGCTTAGATCGGCAACGTAAAGTCAATGGTCATAGCCTCACATATCCGATGGGCCCTATACAAGCTCGGAAGAGAAAGCATCAGAGTTAGGCTGGCTCACCTGCTTATGGTGCTTGCTATTCTCAATAGTAGAGGGTGAGCTCCTTCATTAGAGTCTCAAAGCAAGATATAAAGATAACGTTAATTAGAGTCTTAAAGAAAGAAGTAGAATCAGATATGTAGAACCTTATATCTCGTATAAGATAAATAATCCGAGTGGAAGGGTAGGGAGAGTAGTAAGCTCGTTCAATCAATAATATAGGAATATCATGAATTCAATCAATAAGTATCACCTGATCTTATAAGAAGCAGAAAAGCAATAAGAATGGAGAGCTCTCTTTATTTGAGTTGTTCTTATCAAGGCAGGATCCAGAGTACCTGTGCAAAGAAGTAGCCTTTTCTGATTCGGTCGATCGAGGTGACTAGGTTTGAGGAAAAATTTACCAGCTTAGATGGAATGTGTGGCCACACCCGAGTGTAGTGAAATGGTCACGAGCTATTAGCTATGGTATGAACTACCCCTCTTCCTGATCGCTTTCGTCAGTAGTACTGTGAAAGATAGAATATCACCGCGTGAACATAGTGCTTTCCTTTCCTTTTGTCAACAATTGGAACACGAGAAAATCAAGCAATAAAGTGAGTGGGACCAAAAACCTGACTCTTCAGGCACTGAAACCACTACAAGCAGAATTTCATAACCTCGCATATCATAATCATCTGTAGTACTCATTTAGGAAGAAGATTAGGCGGTTGTTGGAATAGGAACTGGTATATTTCCGGTACTAGCAGCTGGAGCAGGAATATTAGCTCTTCTTTCCCCTCTATTCTATTCTTTATCTTTTCTAATCTTCATGGAGAACTATTTACCTACCCACCCCAATCCTCATATGGAGTCACTCACTATTCATATGGTGAGGGTCTCCATAGGGTAAGGTAAGTTCCATAAGGTGCGCCTACCTAGGCCATAGAGTGAAAGAGAATAAGTCCCCTTCCTTTCCTTGATCCCTTAGCTCTAGCGAAGAAGCTATAAGGTTTCTTTAGAACCGGTGTCCAGGGGGTTTAATAGTCTTTTAGAACTGGTGTCCAGGGTGTAACGTGAAAGGAAGGGGCAGAGCAAGGCAAGGCATGGAGAACGGCCAGAGTAGTTACCATCTCTTGGGCTGACTTGTATTTATGGCTGGTACGGCTTGTATTCTTGCTGGTACAGAGCCGCTGGTCCTGGATCAACCACTGGTGGGTCTGCTCGGGCAACAGGATAAGACCCTTGCTCTGGTGGGGGGGGTACTCCTGCTAATAGGGGTGGGTCAAGTGTTGCCTTTCTTCGGGAAGATATCGTTGCCCGGTGCCTTCTTGAGTCGGGAAGGGATAGTACTCGGTGCCCTAGGTAAGTGCCCTTCGGGAATGACAGGAAAGGCCAAGTGCTTATCATATTTCGTGCTTTATTACAAAAAGTGCCTTCATGCCTTATATATGTTATTTAGCTTTAGACAGATTACCTATTATGACTGAATTGAAGAATTTCTTACGAGGGAAGGGATCTCAGCGGGACTGGAACGTGCTGGCTCACTGGGCTCACTGGTTAAGCTTACAAATAAGATTCTTATTGAACGGATAACTGGGGGAAAGTGACTGACTGGCGCACCCAAGGAGGTCGAATAAGGAAAGCCCTCCTTTCTGCCACACTACGGTGCTACGCTTCCCTTTTTTGGTCCGCTCGCCCTCGTCTTGCCTACCAGAGGTTTTACTTCTTCTCCCTCGGCCTGGGTGCCAAGATAATAAGCTTATTTGTTTCGGTTCATGGCAGGACAGGGCACAAGGACGGCATGGCGGCATGGCATGAAGATGGGCAGCACAGGGACAGCTTGGCGGCATGGCAGGATGGGAAGGACAGGACAGGCATGGCATGAGAAGAATTAGATGAAGATGGCATGCAACATCACACCTAGGACCTGATTACGAATGCTAGCAAGGAATGGTACCATATTGGTAGAGAAGGAAGAAGATATAGTGGCCATATGATTAGAGACATTACTAGATCTACTATATACGTTATTTCATCGCTATATTGGATACTATTTGAACGATATCACCCGTATATCTTGCAGTAAGAGAGACCCCAATCTGTAGAAGTAAAATGCGATATTTATAAGTTTTTTTCATAAAGTTTAGGTTGTTTGAAAATTCCCATAAAGAATAAGTACCCCAGATTGGTCATCTATCATCGTGGTCCATTGCCATATTTGGAATTTTGATTGACAAAGATTGGGTTCCATGGGTTATTGCGTAACCCCAAAATAAGTCTTAAGGTAGCTTGTCCGAGCGCTTACTAGCTGGCATTCTTACTGGAAAAGTTGGGGTTACGCCAATACCAGACACCCAATTTTTTTATGCCCACGCTTGCCTTGCTATTTTACCTACTTAATAAGTAGGAACTTGACTGGATGGCTTGAAATGACTGGATGGTACGACTGGATCCGATGCATCGCTGCCTTGGGATCGCTGGGAGAAATGGGTAAGCCGGATGGATTTGGTTGCTGGATGGGAGGGACAACCAGAAGAGACGAACTTGCTTCGTTAGACTTACTTGGGAGGGGAATAGCTTAGACGGCTGGCCTGTAGAGCTGGTTGAATTGTTTAGTTAAGATCGGTCGGATGAAACTCATTATCAGTGAGGAGTCTCTGCTGCTGCTCGCGTCTGTCCTATGGTCCACCGGGGGGTGGGTTTATTAGCTGGCCATCCAGAGAACAAGGATGGAACTCCGTTTCTGATTCTAGTTGGAGAATTCAAAGACTAGTTACCGGAGGCAGGGAAAGCTACCTTGAATTCGGATTAGTCATCTATTAAGAGGATGGCCGGCTCCCACTACCCTTGGAAATTTCTCTTTATCTTCCTCTACACCCAGCCCATAAGTTAGGCCAGCCCACAGAGTTAGGACAGACAGCCAACCGGAAGTTGATTAGTTTCACCAGGCAAGGAAGAATGGCTTGCCTTACAATAGGCCCTAAGGGTGAGGTAACGTGTGAGGAGACAACCCGGAAGGCCCGGTAGGGGCTCACTATTCATATGGTGAGGGGGCTCGACCAACAGGCCCGTAGGGTGAGGGTGAGCTTGCCGAACTCTCGACAAAAGAGAGGTAACGAACTCTCGACACAAGGCCGCCATCGATTTATTGCTCACCTTCCCTAAAAGGTGAGGCCCGGTAGGGTGAGGTACGTTAAGTGACTCGACAAAAGGCCCATAGGGTGAGCTTGCCGAACTCTCGACAAAGGCCGCCATCGCTCGTGGTGAGGGAAAGACTTGTTATTGCCGGTTAGAGCGGGAGGCAGATAATGCATAGAATAATATATGTCATTACGCTTTAGCGTCGTATGGGATCGTAGCTCGAATCATCGATCGTACCCGTAATATCGTATACAAATAGATCTCATTATATATGTCATTATGCATTCATTCGTTATATACGTAATTACGCCAACCAACCACTATTACTGATTTGGAAGGGATGGTTGTCTTTCTTTCTAGCTTTCTTTCTGGCTGACTAACTGACTGATTGGCTTATCACCTTAGTGTATCAAGTGAGACCAGACTAGTGTATCGCCTAACCGGGGGGATATACAGATGGAAGTGCCTAACCCGAGAGGGAAAGCCATGTACCACCCACACCCACGGTTGGAGGAGCTACCGATTAGAAATTAGTTCCTGTATTAGCACCGGTTGAACCCCCTGTAGGAGGAAATAGCTAGCTCCTATAACCAACTATTTGATTAGGCAGATGCGTTATAGATGTAGAGCTTGACCAAAGGGATTTATCGCTCACCTTCAAAAGGGTGAGTGGTTCAAAGAGGACCCTGTTAAACAATATTCATATAGTGAGGTGAGGGTGAGGGTGCCGGACTACGTGTAGGCGAGTGTAATTCGCTTGGATGTACTACTACTTTTCTACGGTTCCTAGGCCTTCCCTGGGGATGAGTTTGCTAGTTTCGATTGGGCAGTTAGGTGGTTAGGTTCTATTCGTTTTTGCTACTGTGATGGGATGGATGTGCTATGTTTGGGTGGGCCCCAGCAGCCGGAAGGGTGTGCCAGTTGGTGTAGTTTCCAGCCATTGGATAGAGAGCCTGAGCATTGGACGGGTGTACGGCATGGCATAGATCCTGGGCATGTTTTCCGGCTCCCCATTGATTGAATAGATGTGGCCTAGCCATTTAGACATTGAGATGGATGGTTCTTTGCACAGCGTAATAGGTTGGGGGTGTTTGATGGACATGGATAGCATTACATTGTATAGGTCCCGGCTATTGGCTATTGGATGGGAGTTTGATCGCTTCGCTACTATAGGTGACGTGTTACAGTTGGCATTGGTCCTGGGTCGGGGTATAAAGATAGTTCCTAGCCATTCGCATTGGATGGATACGGGCATTGGATTGTATAGGTCCCCGGCATTCATTGGATTGGATGGATGGGGCGCTGATCTGTGCTGGACTATATGACGGGTGCTGAGTTGTATTCATTCATCCGTTCGGTTGTTCCCCGATGGATCGTGTTAAGGGTCAAGCCTGTTGGTGATTGCATCACTGCGCGTTTGTATCGTTTCCTTCGTGCTTGGTATACTCCCACAATGTCTTTCTCTCCTGCTGTGCCTTGTGCAGCATCGGAAGTATAGAAGGTAGAGTCAGTTTCTCGCGTGAAAGAAGCAGATCCGGGTGCAGATGCAAATCGAGTCACAATCCCACCATCGGAAACAGAGGCAAGAGCTAGAGCAGCAGAGGTGAGGGCAGGAGAAGCAACAGAGCTGATTCAACTGAAACTGCTATATCAACTGATTCTGGATTGGGAACTGCCTTTGCTCCAGCTATCGACGCTACTGGGTCTTTATCTCACTTTGCTGGTGGTTCTGAGTCAATTAGGTTAACTGATTCTTAACTTGCTTAAGCTACCTCATTAGTAGGTGCCGGGGATGCTTTAATATGGCTTTCTAAGACACTCTCTATAAAGCTTATCCTAAACACCTCTACGTGGCTGGTATAAAAAATACCGGGGATATCAAAAGGATGCATCACGCCCCTATCAGCTTCATTCAAACCTCAACGTCTCAACAACCTTCTATTCAACAACACCTTCTCTAGTTCAGGTAAGTGCTAAAATCCTTCCCCGATTACAGGCCCGTTTAGTCGAGAGGGAGGTTTTCAAATATTATAAGGTCCAACCAACCTTATGTTATGTCTGGTCCGAACCTGGCCGTGACAAACTTTCTGGATCACTTGTACCCCGGTTCCTCCCTCCCCTCCGTAAAGGGCTGTTGGGTATGGCTGCGAACAGACTTCCTCGAACAGAAAGCGAACAGACTGCGGATGGCTAACAGAAAGCGGGAATGGTAGGCTTTAAAGGTTTATTCGGAGGGTATGCCTACAAATCGTCTTCTTCCATTAGTTTGTAGATAGCCCTTAAACTTAATTATCTTCTGGAGGTATGTGCACCCATGTCATAAGATATTCTTCGATCTTGGTGATCCATTCCCTCTTCTACCATCTTCATCTGGCTAGCAAAGCATATCTTTTCAAATAGATATATATATAGGGTGCATAGGAAACTCTCTAAGCTTGCAACACATATTACTTGCCTTATTAAGTTTTTGACTACCCTACCACATAAAGATGCTTCAAAACCCATATTCCATTCAACCACGCTTTCCTATGAAAGAGTTAGAAGGATTGATTGAGTGATGGATGGATGGATTGAAATGAACCCGAAAGGTAGGCAGGCCTAGGAGGCATACAAAGAGGCGGTGGTAAACCCAGTTTATTCGGTTGAAGCAACAGAAGCATAAGAAGTTGACTCAGTAGCTGAAGAACCGGTTGGAGTAAAAGCAGCTGTTTATATCGATTAAGCAGAAGATCTAGCTTATCTTTAATGAAGGAGGACCAAGAGTGAATTCATAAGTCACAGCAGCATAGAGCAAAGGCAGATACCTTGGGTCAATCCCCTTTACCCAAGAGCCCACCGATCGATCCAACAGATGCCAGGAGTCACCGGCAGACAGTGATAAGACAGGGGTGTGACTTACGAGCAGATCCATTGAGTGAAACAAATTGGATTGGTCTGATGATGCTGGCCGGAAGGAGCGGCCAAAGTAAACTTCTTATTCTTCCGATGAGAGTGGTTCCCACAGACATGATGATGACACGATGAGGAGGTGAGTAGGTTACATATTGAGGTTACACGTAGAGGGAAACATAATGCAGATACACACGGATTGTCTATATCTTTGCAATGACCCGTACTTCTGTGGGGAATGGGTGCTTGGGAGGAGCCCACGCCTTTATGTTTGGGGATCCAGCTTGCTTTTGCCTGAACCCTTCTTCTCTTACGCTTAGACTAGACTGGGTGTTCCTTACCTTTACCGACCTTGCCTACATGGATTCTCCGAAACCCTCTCAATTGTATAGGAAATCTTATCGTGGGGGGATTGGGAGTTCGCGGACCCCTTACCTCGTTTTTGGGGTGGGGAATACGCTGCCAACAACCGTTAGCCAAACCTAACCAACCCTAGGAGCTCGCTGAACCAGGGCTTACCGTAAATCAATCTATATGGAAGGAAGGATATTTACCACCTTGTTGCCATCCTTACTAGAGGTAAATCCATCTATCTAGAAGGAAGGAAAGCGAGAATCTCTCCAAAGAATAGATATCGTTCGTCATATCTGCTGTCCGAGCTTACTAGCTGCAAGGGAAGGCACCGGAGCCTACTAGCTGCAAGGTAGGGATGATCACCCAAGAGTAGAAGGAAGAACGAGGTCAAGGGGACAACCTATCAGCTCAGCTGAACCCCACTTGTACGGAACCCACTTGTAAATAGAGCCAGATCATTCGCCGCGCCGCCCAAGAGGAACAAGCAATATAAACAAGAAACCACTCATTCGCAAAACACTCATTCGTATTAGAGAGAACCAACTCATTGGCCGCCTCAAGGTAAGGTTAGGACCAACGCAGCAAGACGGTCAGGCCCAAAGCAGCTAGGCAAGGTGGAGGTTAGGACCAAACCGGCTAAGGTAGTTACACTCTGTAATCATACTAGTTCTAATATAAAGAAAAGCTTATTCATACATAGGTGATCTCTTATACAATGTTCGTAATAGTGGTAATGAAGTAAGTCCATTGTACGGGATCAATCATAACAGTGTAAGTTCAATATGATGATAAAGGTAATCACATTAACCTCGTATATCATATGATACCAATGGAGTTGTATCTATGTAAATACTATAAGCCCTGTTATAGAACCATACGTATGTTAGCTTGAAGAAGCTGGGTATAAGCAAGAGATCATAGCACTCGAATACCACTCTTGTTTGAATACTAGTTATATAGGATAACTAAGGACCCTATATTAGATACAACATACAGAGCTATCATCTTAATCACAATGGTAGTCTAATTACCCTTATCAATAAGCAGTAACCTGACCTTTATTCCCACAGTTACTCTATGTATTATTACCGTCATGATCAGTGTTATGACTCTAATAGCTCAATGATTACTGTTTAGCTTAAGTCAATCGGTTCAAGTTGGAAAGAGTAGTTATTAAGGTACATAGCTTGTATGATAATAGTATACATATTAATGGTCAAGCTACTAGTGAAAGCATATCCAACATAGTGTTCAGAGTAAGCTATAAGTATTGGTATAATAATGAGGATAGTAGTATGGTTCCCTATAACTGTCATCAATGAGACTCTAACACATCTCTTGTAGTAATTGGACTCAGTATAGTAATGAATATGGGTTTGCTGATACTAATGGCATATGATACACAAGTAATGGAATACTCGTATTCATAGTCAACACGCTTGCTTGTAAGCTTCTATGTATAACTTAACACTAATAAAAGGACACGTTCCTGTATCTAACATAAGCTCGTGATGCTTACTTATATGTATTACTCATCTAACTTGGATAGGTAGTACTAAACCCATATAGTGTAAAGAGTTAGATTAGGCTTGTACAATGAGCTGTATATCTCTAGTACTGGTATATCCCTATGAATCCCATGCCGAGCTAACTAAGAGCTCATATCATCTTAGTAGTACCGCTGCTTATCCCTTATTGTATCGTAGCTTGTCTTATGCTATCTCTTATTCGCTATGTCTAGCTCAATGATCCATCATATACAGCTCCTCGGGATTGGTATATAGTAGTAATGCCTTGTCTTACCCTTGCACAGGAATAGTAGTGCACATACTAGTCTAATCATCAGTAAGCTCCAGCTTATACCTCATTTCATCCTGCTTAACTATCCCTGGTATCACGTATATGTATATTATGTAAATACAAGACATCTTATATCACTACTATCCCAGTAAGTAGAGTAAGCATAGTAGAAGCTTAGTAGTCCATGGAGTAACAACCATGATACTTATGGAAATACAATAAATTGGAACGTAATATGATAGTACTGCTCTTTATAGTATTACAGCTTATTTGGTTAACTAGTATGATATCCATATGTAACTGGTGTCAATACTATATGGTTTAAGCAAGGTCTATAGCTTAGTTTAATCAAGTAATCATCACATATCTTTTATAAGCTTGATAACGTGTAAGCCTAATTACTTATATAGTATATACAAAGCAAGTACGTATGAAAGGTGAAACACAGATACCAGCATATATATAATATTAAATCCTTAGTAATAGTCTCAATACCATCGATTGCCTTATATGGAACCAATAGTAAAAAGAGGTGGTATATCTAGTCCAGCTATCATGATAAAGCTAGTTACTGCATGTACTATGATTGCACTTGTTATGATTATGTTTGGGTGAATGTGCAAATTAATGGTACTAATACTCTCCCTATAACCTACCCCGAGTCAAAGTCTGAGATAGTGCGACGAGCATTGGAGTAAGCAATATCAATATGCTTATTACGATAGGTGGTTATGAGATAAACAAGAAGGGTGGAAAACAGAGTAAATACTAGCTGCTTGCTTAAAGCTGACATGAAGCTCCTATCGATGAAATACAGGTACATGTAGAAACAAAGCTGGTTGTATACTCAATTACGGAACTAAGCATACTGGTTACGTGTTATCAAGCTTAGTCATATCTACAGTATTTACCTAATCTGTGTTCTAAGCATTCAATCTACTCTATTAGAATATGGAAACAGCAAGTATGTTATGAATAGTGTGATATGTACTAGATTAGCATAATGAACTGGTCCCTATGTTATGTATACAGGTGAAATCATAGGTCATTACCGTTGTAACATGGGTCTCTAAGATCGAGACTTGTATTGCACTCTTTGTAATGATCGTTTCTCTATTCCATGATAGTTATGGGATTACTAGTACCACTATAGCCTTTATTGCTCTTATTGTGTTATGTATTTCACTGATGAGATTGAGATCCAAGCTGATTACGATCGAATAAGGGGAAATATACATTACTCATATAAGGAATAGGCTCTCATACTAATCAATCATAACCAATGCAATTACTTCACCTTATATAATAGGTATGTGCTTACAGATCGAACACCAATGTGATTACACGTATCATACATAAGTACTCACAGCTTTCTTGGTCATAATATACTAATAGTGCTATCTCCAAGTAATGATAAGGATAAAGGATAGATATGGTCGTAATACTAGGTATAGAGATAAGGATAACCAATGCCCAAACGTATTTCATTGTATCCATATTAGCTTTTCTTGCCATAAATGTACGACTAGTCACTACTTATTCCAAACATGTTACGTAATAGAGACGGATCTAGTACTAGTATGATATCAAGCTCTAACAGTTAAGCTAGAAGATACCACGTATAAAGGGTAATACAAGCTTATTTATAAACGTCATTGGTTCAAGCTTCAACCTCATGAGTAATGGTAACCACTCTAGTTAACACTATAGCTTAGATCAGCTTATGCTTGAATATTCATAATACTTGTGTAAAACGAATGGTGGTGTTCAGACTTTCCCTAATCTAATACGATATATGGGCTTAATACTGATACCAGCTGTTTACCATATATGAATTATAAGGAGATCCCTAATAAACTACTATGAATAGGTAAGGGTTATGATTCAGCTGATAAAATAGGTGTAATGATTACTATACCTTAGCTCTTTCACAATTACAGTACTAATACGGTCTATGTTTCCTCTTTATTCACTATGTAGATTACGTAGATTGAACAAGTGGTTTCATACTATGAACTGAACCTCGTACAAGCTGTAACAAGGTAAGTATTCCTTATAATAAGGAGAACATGATATGAGCTATTACCCTTATATTACACATAAGTATGATTGAGCTTCGTAATGGATACAAAAGTAATGAGACTAATCATGGAAAGCTTATATCTTAATGAAACCCATAGACCTTTCCTAATTATGAGCTAATAGTTATGGTTACATCATGTGTTAAGAGATCATAGTAATATCCGTATTCAATTAGTGTGATAGAGCTTATACCTTATAATTGTCATTACTATAAATACAAGACCATTCTGTAAACAAAGGAGATGAGTAATCAGTATTGTTCAAACATAACTGTTCCGTATTCTTTAGCTTAAGCATGTTTGTTCCAGTATTCATCATATCTAATCATGTTATACTCTTTATTCTCCTGTACTAGTTAATTCAATGTGATTAATAGGGATAAATAAGTGATGTTACATATGGGAAAACAGCAGACAAGAAGCTGATAACAAGCACGATGATTACATATAGGATTGGTATTTAATACGAAGAGCTCACCTATTAAGATATGGTTATTAAAGCTAACAACATGAGAAATTAGGTGGAATAATACTATGATGACAACAGAGATCAATGATTACCATAATCTATGATAGTTCAGAGCTTACTCATATCTATGGGGTACTCTAGCTATAAGGTAACACACTAAACAATGGTGATCATACTAAGCATGATGATGTGACTAAACAGGTCAAGTTGCTGTAATTCAGCTCAATAAGTTAGTACCATTAGTTAGGGTTCAATTACGAATATGTAAACAGTTCATTACCTCATGAGCTTTGGATAACTAGTGTAATCAGTAACCAATGACAATACTACTATGCTTTCCATATTAGAGTTTATGCATATTAGAATCGAGCTTAAGCCTCTATTAAAGCCCAATGATTACGATAGCTTACTGATATCGACATATTCAATCACAACCAGTACTTTACTAGTCTAGATCCCATTAAAGCAGAGTACATTACAAGCTATAGAAGCTGTTATAGTGAACGAGCTGTGATTACTAGTAGAAGTGAATCATTGATTACTATTATATAACATAAGCTTCTTTCCATTGCTATTACAGTCCTAACAAGAGCTAAGAGCTTACTTGGAATTGAACCACTAGTGCTTTGATATCATGATTCGAACAAGGTTACTGCTACTAATCTGAATACATCTTATATGTTAATACTGATCATACCTAAGCTTTCAATAGTGTTAATCGAGTACCCTACTAGTTCTGTCCAATAATGGTAATAGAAGCAAATCAATAGTTATAAGTATGAGATGTAGACTAGTATCCATGTAGGTGTAAGCCGTAATAAGCCTAATAGAGTAAGTAACTGATATGACACTGTTGTTACTATCCCAATCGAACAATGGTATTACCTGATCACACTTATTGTATATATTAGGTTATTGGAATTACAGATAACATGATGTTAATTACTGATAACCTAGTTGATGCCGAAGCTCTAAGCTTGATTACTAGTTACTGTGAGCTTAAGCTATAAGGGTATATCTCTTATTCAGTATGATTACCATTTCATCTAAACACTACACGATTTGCTTTACTTGGAACATGTAGAATGAACTCCATTGGTTCTACTTAATAGAGGTGATTTATTAGAGTAATATAAGGGATATCATAATGGTGTTGATTAGAGCTCACCTCATTGCTTAACTAACTACAACGCATCTCATTTTTTCTTGGTCAACTTGGCTCGGTTCATCCGTCTCGTCTTCTCACGGCTCACCGTACTCATCTAGGCTTGCCTCCATCCAAAATGTATAGTTTTTATTTGTCCATTTTCATTTGAATATGCACATTCCAAGGCTTAGGTTGTTATAAATTAGTTCTATATAAAACCAATAATAGTTGTTGTGCAATCGTTTTGACTGAACTTTATTGTGGTCGTTATCCCTATGAGGTGGTAACTTGGCCTTGCTCGTTAGTCTCTCCTAAGACCAATTGTAAAGCATTAGTTATTGGATGAATGAAACATCACATAAGTCGATGGTCTTACCACCTTATCTCTCTTCACTGTGCTCTGCAATTTCCTTATGGAAGTTGGACCTTAAGGGTTGGGAAAGCCTTCTATTAGTCCTCTCTCCTTTAGCAACTTCCCATACCTGGCATTGTTGTACAGTTTATGCATGAGCTGCTATCACTTAAATAGTTCTCTTTTATAGGGTGTTTTTTCCTCTCCTGTTGTCGAGCCCGCTTAACGCTACCTCCCTAGACTTACCCTCCAAAAACTTCCCCTTATAATGTGGCCTATTGATCTAATGCTCTGCTTTCCTATCCTTTCACTGCCCGGATCTCTGCTCCCGTATGGCTTCCCTCAGGGGTGTAGGGGAATCAATCAACTAGGTAAGCTAGGCTAGGTAAGCCTGGTAATAAGTACTTTATGGCAGGCCGTACCAAGAAGTATCTATCCAAGGTATGAAGGTATCTATCTACTCTGTTACAAGCTTATAAAGTATATCATATATATAATGGGTAATAGGTACAATGTGCAAGCTTGGTGAGGGCTTTCTAGGGCTACATAACCCTTGTCATATACCAACCAACGCAAGCTTTTTAGGGCTTTCGAGGGCTCCACAATTGCTTTGGGGGTTTGGGGTTCGCCCCAAGCCGTCTATCCAATCTATCCAATCCAATCATCTATTATATCTCTTTAAGACAAGCAACGAGTGAAGAGACCTGTCAAGCTAAGAATCAATCCTCCTGTAAGCCAAGCCAATAAAAGAAATATCATAGCAAGCTAGTTGAAGTCCACTCTACACCACTGCCCCCTTCGGTCGCTTAACGTCCGTCGCTCCGGTATAGCTAGAAGTATGAGGTGGGGAGGCATCGATCTCCCGATCTCCGCCCCTTCGCATTTCATTTCATATATGAGTCAGTCTCACTTGGAGAAATGACACACATATTATATAATATACACTCTTTGCATAATTAAGTAGTGAACATGGATGTAACGCCTATAGTGAACATGTGAAGATTCCACTCGTTAATTCTGTCTGTTCTTCCATGATTTCATTCCCCAATGTATTTTCTAGAACCAAGAGAGAAAAAGCACTATGAATCTCCTAATGAAACCACCATATTTGAATCGAGAGAAACAAAGCATAACATCCCTACCAACAGGAGTGACAAACCCTGGAGAAATCTGTATGAATTGACCTAATGTTCTTAGCTGATTAATTTATAGAGAACCACGGATTCTTCCCCGACCCGAAGTTGGTAACAACCCACCCCTATCAAACAAAATCCTAGTAAGAATTCAAATGGAATAATGGTGTTTTGTCCTCCTCCTGGGGTGTATTCTTCCTATTTCAATCTAGGATCTAGGGTTTTCGAGCCTTAAATCTACCCCATAAATCTACCCTCTATATTTTGTTCTAAAATAGAAGATTTGCAAGTCGTGGCGTTTTACCTATTGAAATCTCTGGGTTTTCCCCTAGATCAGTTGCCAAGATGAGCCCTAAATGTGGTCTTAAATATGAGGAAGACGAAGGAGTACTCGAAAGTATTTCTTTTCACCCATTCATTGAAGGGTTTGGTCCTTCCCAAATTGTTTTCTAGCTACCTATTATATACGTATTAACAAATTCTTGTAAGCTCCCTATATCATTTAAGCCCGATGAACAAAGAGATGACCCAGACAGTCAATAATAGAGTTGAACCCAGCCCAAGAAAGACCGAACGACCTACTTTCAAGGTTAGATCGGCCTACTCATTCTCACGAGAATGGTGGTGGACCATATATAATATCTTGGTAAGTCAGTTAGATAAGATAGTTTCACCCACTCAGGAAAGAACGTTTTCTTTATATGGAGGAAAGCACTTGAGCGAGGTTGACTGATCCAGACCAGACCGTTTGATGGAAATGAAGGCTTTAGAGGAAGTAAATCCAGTCACTCGAGCCCGCAATGAATGCCAGTAAACATCAATCTACCTTAAAATTTTAATTTCCTTGTGTGGCGGCCCCTAAAAAGGGAGGAGAAGGGAAAAAAAGCCTACAGGCCTTCCCTTACGGCGAGTGAACCTGATTATCCCGATCGTGGTTGAGGAAATAGGTTAGGCGAAGCTTGATTATTAGGTTGATTGGGGTTCGATTAGTTGTTTTATGGCAACATCTATAATATCTCGGTCAGTCAGTCCTTCTAATGACCAATTAAGGCAGTCAGTATTAGAACGACTAACCCCTTGCCTTATTAGGTAAGTCTTTGAACTACTCCCCGTTTTATGAGGTTAGTATGATGACAATTCCCTGATTTAGTAATTTGACATTTACATTAGTATCTGACTCACATAGAAAGCTAATAGTAGTTCAAACTCCTTTCACTCTTACCCCTCATGCTATTAAGTGGAATCCCAGCAGTTCTAGTCTCGCCCGGCTGAAACCCTTATACCGAAGATCTCGTGTTCAAATAAACTATTCTTTCCGTCTCAAAGCGGGCTCTGACATTTAGATCGAGGGGATTTTCATTCCTAAATAAAGCCACCTTCCAAATCATTAGGTCCAGGATCCGATTCCTAATGCCTAACGGCGACTAAATATTCTTCCCCTAGGAAATTGTACCACATAATCTAATATGTAATTCGGCCTCACCTTAAACGCTAACCCCGTATTATCTTCTATCAAAGGCTCAGGCTAAGTAAGCGCTAAATAAAAACTTGAAGCTTTTCACTAAAGTGTCGAACCCTAAATCCTATGTCGCAAGAAATGGTCGGGTTCAGGCGCACAAACAACAAAACAATGAACACGTGCAAAACCACTTGTGTAAGCTTTTCCGAAACAAGTGCTCAAAGGAATTGTGATGTTCCGCTGATCTGCCTCTCAAATCAAGCTGAAGGGGCTTTCCAATCACTCTCAATGAATGGTTAAGAAAGTCCACCAATTTAGGATCATACGCCAAGAGTATTCAGAGAGGGCTAGAGGATAGATACATTCAGGAGAGGGGGGGGATAGATAGATACATTCAGGAGAGGGGGGGATAGATAGATACATTCAGGTCAGGGAGGTTGAGCCATTGACCCTAAGTCTAGAGAGAGCTAACAGCCCACCAAGTAAGGTACCCGCCAAGGAAAACATGTGAGTGCACCAAGTGAAGTGGGTACACCAAGTGAAGTGAGTACACACGCAATATGCTAGAGAGTGTGCCTAGCATGTGAAGCAAGGAAATCGATGGCTTTCTTTTTTAGACTTGGCACCCCGGAAGTAGTGCAGCCGGGGTTGGCCGAGAAGAGATGTCCCCAATGTTCCCTCCAGATTGAAACCCCCCAGCAGGTATATTAGGTGTCAAAGACTTGGTAATCTATCTTCCCATTCTTTCTCTATCTGTTCTATCTCTAGTTACCGATGTCTAGTTACCCTCCCTATCGTTATCCTTAATTACTGCCCTTATTCTTATGCCGGGGCCTGGCCAATATATAAGGAGTTACCGGGCCTCGGTAAGGGGCTTGCTTTTTTCTATTTATAGTTACTGGGTTATCCCTATCTCTAGTTATTTACCCCCTATAGTTACTAGGTTACTGCTCGTATAGTTACTGCTTCACCCTCGTTAAGGGGCGTTACCTGGTCTATTTCTAGTTACCGGGACCAGGTATCAGGTGGGTCTTAGGTTCACCTGGGGATCAAGGTAGGCTCCTGAATCAGGTAGTTTACCTCTACCTCAGGCCGGTAGTTTAGTACGGCTACCTGAGCTCGCTGGTTACCTGAGTGAGTAAGGTAGTTGAGGTAGGCTACCTTTCATGAATTATATATATAATTATGCATTTCTGATTCTTCTCTTCGACAATGCATATATTATATATGTAATTACGCTTTAGGCTCTCATAATCGATCGTACCATAATATCGTAGAATATCGTATACAAAGATATATATAATTATATATGTTGCTGTGGACGAAGTCGTCGACCTCCAGAGGTGTCGACAGAAGAATAAAATAGATTCATCTGTCCCCCCTTCTGCAGGCACGGCGACCTGTGGGACCGATCAAGGCCTGGATCAGAAAAGGGCATTTGGTTATTGTTTTCTTTCAATTCCTTTTCAAACACTACCTGCTGGGTGGAGGGTCAGTCTACCGGTATCCGGTCCTGTCAATCGACTAGAAGTTCGATAAGACCCCATGGGAAAGCTCCGCAGGTAAACCCCCGTGCCACAATGGTTGTTGGGTTGAGCGTAGGCCAAAGGGTAGGGCTCTTAAAGAACGATTCGAGGTCTCTGTCGGATAGGCCCGATAGCAATACGTATATTTATGATCCGGATTTGACTGATAGGTCGCCTAACGCTTCGTATACGACTGAGCCATGCGATCCGCATACTGACACTTCGCCTTCGTATTATCACGATTCTAGTTCTTGTGAGCCTGCTTTCAAGCCTTCAGATTCACCTTCTCGTTCTTTTAAGCCTCCTTCCGTACCTGCTTTTCAGTCCACCAGTCCATACTCTTAGCTCCCTTCCCTTTTTAGTGAAACTTGTGAGACCTCTTAGTATTTAGCCCTTACGATGAGCCTTTGAATGAGCCTGAGAGTGACTCTTTGCAGCCTGCCAAAAGGCCCCCCCTTCTTAAACGTAGTCTCAGTGGCACTATTATATGTATTCTGATCAGTAGTCAACGAGGTAGAGCTAGTGTCCTACTTTCTTCCCCTTCAAATTGTTATACATAAACGTATGCTTCAGAGAGTCACTCTTGTGATACTGCTTTTTATACTTGTGAGACTTACGCTTCGGATACACCTTCTGCTTCAGCTTTTACTTCGTAACCTGAGACACACACCTTATTTGCAGCCCACTTCACCTACTTTTTCTCCTTGCGAGTCCTTCCCCTTCTTTGCAGCCCGAAGACGATACCTACGATACTAACACTTCTGACCAGTACCCTTTCGATTCGACTAATTAGTAGTATAGACTTGCGAGTTGTAACACGAGTAGTACCCACAGCACAAAGAAGCCTTACGCATCGTATAGGTGGTGGCTCGGAAGGGCAAGGTAAACTACTGGATCAATCGGATCTACAGATGCTACACCTGTCCTTTGGTCGCCTAGTAAAGGTTAGCCGTGGGCCAAGGGTTGGCAAGTTTACCAACGTGTGGGTAAAGTGGTGATAAAATGCACGGAAATGGCCTTTTCAGAGGCTTTAGAAGGACTGATGCAAGCTCATATAGCTACTGATATTAGTAGAGGTACAGCCATAGGGACTCCTACAAGTGCTACAGCTAGAGATTAGACAAGCAGACCAATACACACTTACTATCAACCATACTCAGAACCTTCAATCCACCAAGTTGGGTAGGAGAGAAATGACTAAAGTGGTATAAGGCTACCGGGTCTATGTATTCTGGTGGGTAAATATTTGGTGTGGAACCAAAGGGTTAGGGTTGGTTGTTCTGTCCTTACTTCCAAAGACAGACAGAAGGTAAGACATACTCTTCTACCTGTCCTAGAGAGGTAGGGGAAGTAAGGATAAGCTTGACCCGTACTCATACTCATTAGGAAGCTAGGTCAGAATGCGATCAGCGTAAGCGTAGGTGTGAGTATTTGCTATAAAGATTAGTGGATAGTTGGCTAGATGGAAGTAGTAGTGGTAGGGGGACGGTTAGAATGGTCTTGGCTGTACTATTTGGTAGGGGTAGTTCAAGTTGCAGTTGATAGTAGTTCAAGTTAGGATCTGCCTTCTGATCGTCCTGATTGCTATGCCTCCCGCCCCATAGATAGGGAAGAAAGCTTGTCAGACGAGATAGGGAAGACAGCCAAGTAGGAAGGGTTAGATCGGATAGGAAGCTAGATAGAGAGGCCAGGTTTATAGATAGGATTTACCACTCCAATCAATAGGCTTTGTAGGAACTTTCTGTCTGTGAAATTAGCTAACTACATATCCGCAGATTTCGGAGTTCTTTAGAAGGGAATTGCTCCGTTAATCATCTGTGTTACGGAGTTCTTTAGAAGGGAATTGCTCCGTTAATCATCTGTGTTGCGAAGTTCTTTACCACCTTGACCCACCGACCCAGAAGAATTTCATTTATTCCTTCGGCGATGAGGATGCGTAAGCAGGCTCGACCACTATTTACCCACCCACCCCAAACCCCCAGGCCCGTTTTATCTTAATAGCAAGAGTTCATGATATGGTTTTCGTGTTCTGGGGTGAGGTCCATCGAATCCACATATTTCGCCGGTGGCCCACGCTGATAAAATCGTTAGCCAACGAAGTGAACTTATGTCAAGTATCAAAGTACTGTTTTATTTCAAGCTTACCTGACTCATTACTGTTTGCCGATCGCTATGGCTTTGATATAGTGACCGGTCCTCATGATAGACATGGGAGGACGTCGGTCAGATGACCGGCCTTCGGCAGAGCCACCTGTGGGAAATGGAAAGAGGAGAACCGGCCTTATGACTTTGGACACACTCAACCCTGCACCCGTAGTCAAAGTGGAAAATTGAAGAGTGATAAGGACCCGGAGGGCGCTTTCCTGTAATCAGGGAAGGAATGTATATCGCTTGTCTGTAATCAGACTAGGTGGCCTATCAGTTCTCCATTAGTAGCCCTGGTACCCGCTAAATTGGAGAGTTCAACACGCTTGCTCAAAGTGGGTAAATTAAGTAATAAAAGGGGAATCTTTCTCTGAACTGCCTACTCTCTTCCCGAAACTACCGCAAGTGACTGTTCTCTGTGCAGTGCCCACAGATCTCCTCGCTTATTGACTTGAACCACTGACCTAACGAGCTAACCTAACGGACAGAAGGAACTTACGGCACCTGACAAAGAGCAAACAGCTTATCTCAACTACTTTACTTGAGTCCCAGTACTGAAAGACGTCACTTCAGGAGTTTCCTTCGGAAGGAAAGACTATATGAGCAAAACCACTAGCACTAGCACTTGCCCGGAGTATCGGTACCACAAGCCGATAAATCAATCAATCACTTCCCTCTGCGATAAAAGGAGTGAAAGGCGATGAAAAGCGACTTAAAAGCCATGAACCGAAGGACTAAAAAACGGAAAGAGCGTGCGAGAGGAGAGAACGAGCCCAGACGCCCCTCTTTCTCTCTACGACCACTTACAGCTGGAACTGAAAGTACAGACTCTCTAAGCAAAGCCACTTGCCGGACTGAAGGAATGAATTCATGAGCTGCTTTCCCGACAGCTAAAAGCCGAAAGCGATAGTACGAGAGAAAGCAGAGATAGACGAGACTACTACTACTACTAGAGAACAGTAACTTGGCTAGCTGGCTCTCTTTCCTTTTCTTACTTAACCCGCTTACTGAAAGTATAGATTGAACCACCGACCTACGAGCAACTCGCACTAGCCGTAACAGCAACAGGAGTTTTCTTCCTCATCCGCTTCCTAGCCGGAAAAGAAGGAGTTTCTTCGAGCCAGGAAGAGCAAGAGTACCGCCCGAGAAGGAAGGTCACCCATTTCATCGAGACGGGGCACTCTAAATCGGTCAATAGGTAGACTCAGCTCTCCCATCACGCGCTTCCCCCCATACACTACTCAGCTCATAGGTAAAGGTGTCTCTGTGGGGGCGGGGAGAAAGAATTCACTCTGAATGGCGGGCGAAGAGGATACTTCCTACGTATATAGATGGTTGCATGAGCGAGATGAATCGGGAACTGGACCATAAATCCAGGGTGCAGAATAACTACTAGCTACTCTTGGAAAGAGACCAGATCCAACGTCGTTGATAGAGCACGAATCCTTCTACTCCAACCCAGCAAACGTAGGCTTGAGGGTAACTTGTTGCAACAAGCAACGGTACGAGAAAACAAGCAAGGGCAACTTGTTTGTCTGGCGCGTCTATTATGCGAAAGGGGCTTTTGCTGTTTATAATAGTGAGTCTAGCGCTACGCTTACGCGCACTGTAGTTTTCTTGCTCCGTCACCTTTCGCCCGCAGCGCGCTCGCTCGAATATTAGTCGCGCATGGTCGAAAGGAGTTTCTAATATAGTCGCGCGCGTTAGCGCACTGTAGTTTGATCGTAGGATGCGCGTGACTAAGGCCATTACGTCACCTTTCGCCCTAGGCGCGGACCGTTGCTTGTTGGATTCGAGATGATCGGGTGGGCACAGCAAATCTGAATAGGACGTGCTTACCATTCATATATCCTCTGATTCCTTCTTTCGAGACAGTGATTAGTTGGATCATGGTGAGGAACGGATTGCCAAGGAGAATCTCCGTTTCAAGTCCTTTTTTATGATAAAATCTAACTTTAGACAGTCGGATCTTCAATTCATGAATTCCTTGAACCCCAACCAAACCAATTGGTCTCGACTTGCTTTCCGTCTACTGCATTAATTCTTGCACCACACCTCTGCCAGTATTGACCCGGAACATATCCCGGCCGTATGCAGTTCAAATCTGAGCCAGAATCCAAGTTGGCATAAATGTCAGTGTGGGTTTTCCCGAAGACGTTTATTGAAAGATGTGTTACCCATTTCTGAGCTTGGTGTGACATAGCGCTGATAATACTTGCTTCCGCTGTGATCTCCATCTCACTCTGTGGAACTACATCACCTGTAGGCTTTTGTTCTTCAAGGATTGTGATACGACGATCAAGATCTTTGGTGTAGTTCTTCAGTTGTCTGAGCTCTGACTGCACTTATTGAAGGGATGGATAGTGAGAAGCTGAAGCTATATTTCTTTTAGAAAGAATGTCCACAGCTTTCATAGAGACCAGATGTGACTTTGGAAGTTCCCTTGAGATTCGACTTTTCCGCGAGTGCTTCTGCGATTGCTTAGAAAGGGTTGAGGATGATGAAGACTCTGATTCTGTTGAAGACGAGTTAACTTCTTTTCCCCTTCTTTCCGGATTTAGTTCCAGCCATTCCTATTCCTTCCTATAAGCCATTCCTTACTACCTCTCCTACCTTGAGTTAATGAGTAGTGGAGTAAAACCTTCTTACCTTCCTTTCCCTCTTATGTTTCTTATTAGCTGAATGAATGAGGGAGTAAGAAGCCTTCTTAGCTTCTTAGGTAGATAGGTCAAACCTTCTTAGCTTCTTTCTGAGTAGCTGAATCATCGTCCTTCTCTTCTTCCTTGCCCTCCTAACGTCAAGCAAGCGGGATCCTTTCTTTAGTCTTTCTTCTTCCTTCGTGGAGTGGATTAGTAGTATCATCATATTCTTTATTAGCTTCCTTCTTATGTCCCTTCGGGGAGAGGCTGAATCATCTTCATTTCTAAGCTTATTAATTAGGTGAGTAAAGCCTGGAATAATGAGTGAATGAGTTAAACCTTCCTTACAACCTTATTATTAGCTGAATGAATGATTAGGGAAGTCTGTCTTATACTACCTAGAAGTTTCCCTTACCTTTCTGAGCTTCTTATTAGATGAATGAATGAGTAGGATCAAGTGCCCCTTCGGGGAGCCTTTCCCTCCTTCCTTTCACCCTTAGGACTTTCCTTCACTGTACGATATTTCCTTCCCTTCTTAAACCCTTCGTTCAACTCGCCTGCAGGCAACAGGAGTCGATACATGAGAACTGCTCGATGGCTTGCTATTGCGATTTCGGTTACGGTTCCTGTGGCGATTGCGAATAGACCAGCTCCTACTGCTCCTGCTCCTTCTGGTGTATCTGCCTGTCGCGGTTACTCTCCGGTTACTCTTCCTGCTGTGGTTACGATTTAGAATACATACGAGAAGGAGGCTCTGAAAGACCTACTCCTACTTTAGATCGTGGACTCGGGTTCTGGTTAACTACTCGTTTCACCTAAGGCTGCTACTAACAAGGCTATGAAAGAGGGAAAGACTACAAAAGACTCATCTTCCGGTTGCTAATATTCCTCTTATTCCTGTTCTGCTTGCTTTCCCGCTGACTTTCGATTGGGATTTCTATTGGCTGGCGGGCGAGGAGATCCAATAGCCTGCTCCTGTTTCTGTAGCGGTTACTGTTATGGTTGCAGTTGCGGTATTCCTATTATGACTATTTATTGCTATTCCTATTTTCTATATATTACTACTCAAGTTCCTGTTTCGGTTTCGAAGCTCGAGAAGGTAAGGCGCTTGAGAAAGTAAGGGTAATTTCTTGCGAGCAAGCTCGCCCCTTACGGCATCTTGGCTACCCGTGCGTCCACGAGAACCAGTTCCACGATCGGATTGTAGAAGCCTTCACCGAACCAGAGATCTTCGATCCTTTCAAGCTACAACCAGACAATAGAACAGTGGCTTTTGCCGTAAAGAAGTCAGTTTCCTTCCTGTACTGGGGGAGAGCGGTAAGTTACATTCCCTATTGATTGGTTGGTAATTCTCCTTTCTAATAGAGTAGTGAGTTCCGCAGCTCCAGGATCTAACCTACTAGCTAGGGCGTTAAGAACCTACATGGATGGGGCGAATCTACCTAGCGTTAAGCGTTAAGATGGCCAGCGCAGCTCGCCTAACCAGCCGATAACGCCTAACCAGCTCGACTAACCATTGGTAAATAAAGATGGATGATGGATAGAAGGAATGATGGATGATGGATGGAGGACCACACAGAGATGGACGATGGCTTCAAGGAGATGCGGTTATCCCTTACCTCTTGCTTTTATTTAGTTACACAACACAGGATTGGGATAACACAAATGAACACACAACTGATCGGAATCGGATCATCCAGAGTTTTCGTACCTCTCAACCAACCTTGCAGAGCGGAGAAGGATAGAATATCTAAGTCTTTATTACACTCAAACATTTATATAATTATATACGAGTCTCCAGTTTCCAATCTTTGATCAAAGGAACGCTCGGCAAAGCGGCTTCCATCAAAGCGTATCAGATACCAGATGGCACTGAAGGTCACTTAGGCGATATGAGCCATTTCCCCTAATATTTCCCTTCATACTCGAGCTCGGCGATCACCCTTTCTCGCACACATCTAAAAACACCCGAGTAACTCGGCGAGAAGTCATTGAATCGAGGAGAAGCTTATGAAATGGTACGACAAAGAAAGGCCCGGTAGGGTGAGCCTGCCGAACTCTCGACTATAAGGCCGCCATCGACTCGACCGAGGTTCCGAGGGAGAGGCCCGGTAGGGTGAGCTTGCCGAACTCTCGACAAAGGAGAGGGACTCACACATTCATATGGGTGAGGAATTATATATGTAATTATGCTTTCTGATCATCGGTCCATTATATATGTAATTATGCTTTCTGATCATCGGTCCATCGATTTCGCTCACTTCTGCCATTCATTTCTTCCAGTCATTCATTAGATATGTAACGGCTGTTTCTTTTGGTTGGTTGGGTAACGGCTCTGACAGGCTCTACCTTCAGGCTAAGCCTCTATCTATCCACGTCTCCTGGCTATGATCAGCTTGGATGGGCACATCTCTTCCTGTCTACAACTGGAAATGGTCTAGAAATAAAAGATTCTAGCTCTGACTGGCAAATATTCTAGGTTCTATCAAATAAAGAAACTGTAAATGACCTAACCTTAAGGCAGCAATTATTCTAGTGGTACCGGCTGCTGTCAAAGAATACTCTGACCTGCGGCTGTCTAAGATTGGCAGGATGTAAAATGACCAGCAGTCAATCCTCCCCTCCCTGTCCAATGAATGGCGCAGCCGCTCGGAATTGGCTTTCTCTGCTCTCCCAGAGCGCAAGAGAGCAGGGGTGGAGATAGCACTATCTTTCAGGGAATAGCCTTAGGTGGGAATAGCATACTAAAAACATAGGTCAAAATAGCGTTATATAGCCAGCATAACTAGGAATAGCCTCTCTCTCATAGCCGGGGAGGCCTCACCAGGGGAGTGGGTAACTTCCTTTTGACTTCCTTCTCTCCATCCCCACGGGGTAGTCTTGTTAGGCTAGGCTCCATCCCAATATCAGAGTTACGCTCCATCATCCCGGGGAGTTCAACTATGATTCTGGCATCTCCTCCTCCGGCAGGTTCATTGCCTTGCTGGCTTGCTTGCTCCCACAGGCCTTGCTTTTCTTTCCCACAGCAAAAGAAAATGCCCGAATTACTACTTCTCAGACCCTCTCCATTCACCGTAACAGGATATAACATATATGACTGAACGGGTATGCTTTAACGACTATCCAGTGGTGAACATATCTCTTTTCTGTTGGCACCTTGTCATGGGTAGATCAATATTTAGGGGAATCAATGCACCTCACACTGGGGACTACCTTACCTGCCTGAATGAAACTACCTTACCTCCCTGAATGGCTTAACCTAGGCCCTTTCCTGAGCATCTCCAGCCGAATCTCGAGTAGCCCAGCCCGAGTATCCAAGTATGAGTAACCAAGCCAAGCAGCTGAGTATCCATCCCATTCGATTATCCCATTGGATTAGCGCGGTTGAATAGCGCAGTTGCTCCAAGCCTTTCCTCATATCCAAGCCATCCGAGTCGATTAGCCACCAATCCAATTAGCCAAGCCAAGTCGAGTAGCCCCAGGTATTAAAACCGGTTCTGTATGGGTAAGCTCTGTAGGGGGGATGTTATCCGTGGGAACACTCATCATTTGGGCAGTAGTAAGAACCTCTTTCGGGTTATAAATCAAGAACTATCCGGCGGATCACCCACCTCCAGGGCTATTGGCTTACCGTCTGGTAATTACCTCTTGGCATTGGCTAGTCTCTTGGCTATTCTTCATTCGTCCGTCCGTGGTGTGTACCCCTCCCTCTCAGAAGACTGTCCTGTTTTGCGCCGATGGCGGCGATGGCGGCCCTCCCCTGTCGGTCGAGCGAGAAATCCCTCACCATATGAATAGTGAGTACCTCCGGTCCTTCTTTGGTCGGTCGAGCGGGTTCGTACCTAACCCCCTCTCAGAAGACATTCAGTATTGATCAATCAATATCTAACTAAACATGCACATAGGTATAGTTCATGCACGAAGTCTAGGTTGGCTGAGTAGAGCTTAATGCACTGACAGGAACGCACCGACAGACCAGAGGTTCATAATGCTGCACTGAGTATAGCATCATTAATGCATCGACTAGAGGTTATTGGTGCACCTTCTATCTCATACGGACTCCTGGATCGACTGCTTCTAGCTCTCGAAATGGAACTGCTACTGATGCTTATTAAATTGGTGCTACTGAAGCTGGTGATGCTTTATAATCTGAAACAATCCAGGGTACTCTACGGGTTCAACTGAATAAATGGCATCATTCACTGAGATTGGGTCAACAGAAAGGTAAACCACTGGAACTGGCTTTTATACGCGCACTAATGGATTGAGTTAGCGAGGTCACTGTATAGTGAAATAACTCCTTGCAAGTCCAGGAAAGTCCTGGCAATAGCCTCTCATTTTAGTGTTCACGTATTTACTTGTCTAACTTCGGTAACTAGAGATATAAATTGAATGTTCAAATTAGATATCTTTATATAAGATATTATGGTACGATCGATTATGAGAGCCTAAAGCGTAATTACGTATATACATAGAGATTCTCATTACGTTTATAATGGTTACATCATAACAGAGACGTTCTCTCGTGAAGGCCTCTATTGGTTCCAGAAAGCATAATGGAAGGGGGATTGGGTCCTGAAGGCAGCAGGGACTACGCAAGCTGATTGGCAGCAGTAATGCTTGGGGAAATACCGATTATTATGGATAAATTCTCTGAAAATGTACGGACGGACAATAGCCAACGTAGTAATGAGTTTTAGGTGCACCAAGAGAGAGAGATCTTATCTGCTTGTCGGGTTCTTACGCTGCTGGCCGGTTTCAGTGAACAGAGAGAGGTGTTTTATCCTAAGTGGGCTGCTTGCCCGTTGACCGCTTGCCTCCTTGGTGGTTGTGGTGGTGACTCTCAATATGGTACCTTTTCTTTATAACACGTGCCCTGTTAGTGAGCGAGCGAGCGAGTCAGTGAGTCAGTTAGTGAGTCAGTGAAGGGACTGATAGCCCGTGATAAGGATGGTGTTCTACGTGACCCGTTCTCAATACTCCGTGCCCTGTCAGTGAGTGAGGCTAGCGAGTAAGTCCTAGACTTTCCAAGGCCCTGTGGAATTGTGTTTGGATGAAGCAGGCACCCGGTAGGTTTCGGCGTGAAATGCCTAATCTAACTGCTCTGCTCGACCTAGACGCGATTCCAAAGGCAGGTGATCACTGGCTCACAGATGTTTATCAGTCTAGCAGTGTGACAAAGTAGTAGTCTGATGTACTTTCGTCAATCTGAATTAGTCTGATGTACTTTCGTCAATCTGAAAAACCTTATAAGATGCCTCTGTAGAGATATAAAACCCTCACCCTCATACCTAAGAGAAAAGGTTCCCGGTGAAAGGGTCAAGCTCTTCTGGCTGAAGGTTAAAGGTTCAATGTTCAAGGTTCTCAATCAATGTGAAATGCTCAAAGTAACCGGTGAATGGCGGTGAAAGGCAAAAGGGTCAGGCGGCAGAGGGTTCCAAGGTGACAGGTGAAGGGAGGTTCCCGGTGAAAGGTTTCTGATGAGAGGCACCTTCCTTCCGTCCGTTGGACCACCCCTGGCATAAGCTGTATTGCTTAATCGATAAATTGGTGGGCTTGGCGGGCTTCCGGATAGCATAAGGGGTTATACCAGCTTGGGGCTAGTTTGTCAATCTGGGGTTCGACCAAAAAAAAGCAATGGATCCCGTCCAACCGCCGTACCAGCCAGTGCAGCCGTACCAGGAAATCTACTAAAGCAAGATATCAAGGCCATGCCGATTGGTCTGGTCCGTGAATCCCCAAAGACCTGGTCAAATGCAGTGTGGTATAAAGCCCTTTTTGTGGGGAGGCAAATTCGGGTTCTCGAACTAGAATTTATCTTTAGGGAACTGGCTCAAATCGATTAGCGGAACCGCAGTTGAAGGTAATTAATTCAATAGCTAGCCCGACCTAATAAGTAGGAGTTCCGGATAGGATAGGGCCTAATCAAAAGGTGAACCATAAATAAGAATATCCCGGGTTAGAAGGACAGGGGGCTGAACAATGGAGCTCCCTTATAAAGAGATTGCCGCTAAGCCACATTCATCTAAGGGATGAAGAAGACTATCTGGTCTGGTCTAAGAACCCCAAATGGGACACTTCAAGCTTGGATAAATCCATGTTATTAGATAAATAACAGAAAAGGAAGGGTGGAAACTTGTGTATAAAATGAACCACTCAAATCCAAGATCTTTGTCTAGTTGGCACTTAGCAATAAAGCCCTGACATGGGAAATTCTTCAAAAGATATCCTGGCAAAGCCCTGGTTTCTGTGTGATGTGCAGGGGGGGTGGGGAAAGTACTTATCATATTCTTATGGAATGTACCTTTGAAAAGGAAGTATAGGAAGAAGTGCAAAGGTTAACAAGGGTTAGAGGCAAATGGGAAACATGGTGAAAACTATAAATGCTCTATTCTGGTACCTTTCTGATATCAATTTTTGACCTTCAAAGATCTGAGCAGAGGCACAAACAATGAACTACATGCTTGACTTCATTTGATTCAATGGGGCCATATCTAATCTCCTCTGTCGGTAAGTCCTTCTTTTTATTCTCTCGGGCACTTCATCAGTCAAGGTGTTGCTAGGTTCCTTCTCCTTCCTCTCGGCTAGTGATGTGGGCCCGCCTTCCCTCTCTTTCGGGTAAGGTAGGACCCCGTGCAGTGAGGTAATCACATTGCATTGTTCCGTATCGGTAAGGGTTGTCAACGGATGTCATAACATTCCCATGTTTCTGTAGAGTTCGAGGGTCAAGGGCTAATGTTTTGTTGAGGTCGATAAGGAAGGAAGGTCGAAACCGCCTCGCCTCGGTGGGGGGAATGCGACTTCAGGCATTGGGCCGATTCACCGCAGCATTCTCCATAGTATGGATAGATGAGGCCGCCATCGATTTATCGCTCATCCATCATATGGGTGAGGGCCTTCAATTGCTTAATAGAAGAGCATCTTCAGATACTATGAATGGCTGCACAATGATGAATTTGGATGCTGCTGAACAGAGTGTCCTGTAGCTTAATAGAGGGGACGACTCCAGACCATGAAGATGCTACAAAACAAAACTTTCAGTAGTATGACTACTTATAGGGGCCGCCTTCAAGCCATGAATTTCGCTCTGGTTTGTGCATGAAAACTCGCCAGCACTGTGAAGGATTGCCCCAGCTGAGGAAGTGATATTTTTAGTGACCTTCACGGCACCAGCAAAATCGAGCACAATGAGCCCCCCAGAATCTTCTTTTTCACTGCAACGAAACACTTCTATTTAGAATGTCCAAGGCTTTGATACCATGTGATATTTGGCTCGAAACCGAACCACCCAAGATCTAGAATATAAAAAGAAAAACACCACTCAAGAAGTAAAGCCAGATCTGTAAAGGTCCCGGAGGGGCTTGCGCTTCTGAGGGCAAGGTATTGCTATGCTCAAGCTTTGAGGGGAAGAAATATGAGTGATAACTCAGGTAAGTGATAACCTGAGCTACGCTTCTCTCTAATGAGATTAGCTTGCTTGCGCGTAGAGGTACAAATCCGTGCGTTTGTTGTCTCTGTCTGTAGAGGAACAGTACGATCCTGGACTGGCCTCTTTCGCATGACCTGGAGAGGAATAGGTCCGTGCTACTAGAAGGCCTCTGAACTCCTCCCTCAAGACACTGGTTGCCATGGGGACGGGGTAGCCCCGACTTCCACAGGTCCTTGGTTCAACCTCCTAATGGGAATTTAGGTCCTTGCGCGAGCGTGTGTGAATTTGTGTTATCCCTGCGAGAAGGCATAGCATCAGGTTATCACTTAAGCATAGCGGCGGCGGTAAGGCCGAAAATGAATGAGAGCCCTGAGCAGAGCTCAGGTAAGACCGACCTTTGCTATGCTCAGGTCAGTGACCTGAGAAGGTAAGGGCTATGCCGCTATGCTTATCCTGAGCTATGCGCCTGAGCTGGCCTTCGCTATGCTCGCTCTTTGAGGGGAATAAATCAATGTCTTCGCTATGCTCAAGACACCTGAGCCTCAGGTAAGCTTCGCTATGCGTAAGACCGGTCAAATCTATGCGACCTTAGCGCCCTATATTTCCCCCAAAGCCCGAGCTAGCTCAGCTCAGGGTTCTTTCACTCACTATCGATCTACGTTGCCGTAACAAATTATGAGGTTCCTCGAGTGAGTGCCACGGAAGGTAATGCCACCGACTGCGGCGGGGCGCTATTGGCCAGCCCACTAATCGTTATATCCTCGGGCTTCGGTTCGGGCTCCGCGTTTCGAGTTCGTTGTCCTAACCGTCTCCTCCGCTCCACTCCACTGGAGCCCCCCTTATTATTTCATTTATTACTAGCTAGAGAGGCTCCTCTCGTCCCTACTGCTCTAGCCACGATATCGCTATAATAGCTCCTTAGGTAGCTCGCACCTGAACCGAATTGGCCTGTTCGAGAAGGTGCGGCTGAGCCAGAGTGGGCTCAGCAGTCGGCCTATGTATCCGGGCGCACGCGTAGAGGCATGATTGGTTCCACGAATCTCACTGCACTGACCGTGGCAAACTCCTTCTCGTTGCACCCAAATGGAAGTCTGATTCAAACGACCGGGTACAGCATCACATTTGACACCTGAGGGAGGTACAGCCCAACTATGAAGTACATCAGCAGATGTTACAATCATACGTAGAGGAGTTTTGGCCGGTACAACCACTCGATTGTCCACTTCTAATAAACGTGATTGACCCAATTCTAAATCATCCTCTGGAATCGTATAACTGTCAAAAGTTGGTGACTGTTCATCGGAACTGTTATAGTCTGAATACTCATAAGGTTGGGTCGACGCCCAGCCCTTGTTCGGGTACATCCGCCTCCCCCCAAACTGTACTTGCAAGTTTCCCCGCAAAAAGCTCTCCACGCCTACCCTACCATTGACACTCGGGCAGTCTACTATTATCCAGTAAGGTGGTTCCCCCCCTCTCTCAGGCAGGTAAAGACCGTAAGACGTACGTGGATCGAAGGCCCTAATCAATCTATATTGACTCGTATGATTTCGTTTACTTTAGAGAGCATAAAGATCAAGGTCCCGGAGGGGCTTGCGCTTCTGAGGGCAAGGAGAGAAGTACTTGACACAACTCCCTAGCCTTTAGATGCTGCCTCTGAATGTACGGTCTTTAGGCACTCGACCGAAGGCCCGGTAGGCCCGGTAGGGTGAGCCTGCCGAACTCTCGACAACAGGCCCGAAGGGTGAGGTAACGTGGGAGGGTGAGCTTGCCGAACTCTCGACACAAGGCCGCCATCAGACGAGCAACTCTCTTTTGGGGGAGGCAACTCTCTTTTGGGGGAGGGGAAAGCCGCCATCAACTTGAAGAACTATAAGGCCGCCATCGACTCACTCTTCATATGGTGAGGGAGAGGCGAAACTTCACTTTTATTATATCGATGACTCATGATACCTTCAAGGTCCGAAAGGTCAGTTCGAGGACTTTCAACATGGCGTTGCGTTGAGTCACTTTTGAAAAACTATTATATGGTGGGCTTTATAACTAGCCGGCTGGATTCTGTCTTGCTAGTTAGCTGGGGCTGGGGTCATCACTGGATGGCTGTGTCTGCTGGCTGGTGGCAAAAGGAGAGCTTTATTGGCAATGATTTGATTGAGGCCAAATGGCACCTTGACAATATTGATTACCCATGTTATGACCCATGTATCGTTGAGTGGGATAAGCGTGTCATACAGCGAAGTTTCGTTTACAGGTCGACCACCTTTATAACTGGACTGGGGTTGTCACTGGCAAACTGTATCACTTGCCTATGTCTGATTCTGATATGCTTTCTTATTAGATCCCTCTGCCTCTATCTAACCCCAACAGTCTTGCGCTGAAAGGAAAATGTGTTAAGATCGAAGAAAGAAATTTATGTGCCCCAAAAAGACACGACTTGTCAAGCTGCTTCTCTACAAACTATTCCCCAAGAGTAGCTGCTGCTGGACCTATCCATCACCCAGGGAGCGTCCCGTAGCTGCTTGATGGCAACAGGTATATTAGTTAGTAGTCGTTTGCTTTACGTCTCCCCCACCAGATGTATTGATCCAGATTGATGGAGTAGCCCATGTATTGACCCAGAAGTATTGAACCGGTCCACTTGCGTAGCTGCTTACCCCTTCTCGCGTGCCCAACAAAACCACTACTTGGAAATTTTATATACATACTATTCCCCAAGAGCAGCTTCTTTATACCCAATGAATTAGTAAGTAGCCAATATAGTAGTGCCAGAAAGGCAGGACGGGCGGAGAGAGGCTATGGGATAACGTCATAAAGGTCCTGCAAGCAAGACCGACAAGCATTGAGTGGCAACCATGCCAATTAGGGTTAGATATAGGCTTAGAAACTTACTGCTTAAGTAAGACAAGAGCACTTGGGATAACCCCAATGACAGGCTTAGAGAGAGGCTTAGGGACAGAGAAAAGATAAACGCTACTAACAGAAGCTGGCTAGCTAGAGACATGCCCATGCCTATAGCCGGGAAGGAGGGAAACTTATAGGCCCAAAGGGAGAACAGAAGCATTGGCCCCTAGCCCTGACAATCAGCATAATCAAATATATAATATATATAGATATATTCTCGTCGATCTCTATCTCTTATCATCTACTTTCCTAGATTTAATAAACACGGAAAGATCGGATCAACGACGATCTCGTTCGCGGAGAAGCAGCGGGAGAAATAACTTAGTATCCCTCCGAACCGAAATCAATCGGATAATTGAATTGAATCACACTCACAGAATGACCCCACGAAGAGCAATAATGAGTCACACCAATCCCTCACGTTTATATCGTCGTCGAAGTGCTCCCCACATTATGCTCCATATTAGTTGCACAAAATGGAAAGGAAATATCAAAGTGTTGGGCCTGCTATAATGAGTGGTTGGTACGATTATGAAAAACACAATGATGTTCTGCTATAATGAGCCACAGAATCTGGTGGTCACCGTCATACAGGTAGATGGTAAAGCATCTCCGGAATCTTTGCATACCCTTCTCGGGATACACCTTGCTTCCAGAGATCTTCACCTGAAAACCCTGACAAACCGCGTCTTTAACACAATGAAGGCGAATACAGTTGCCTGGGGGATTGACCATATGCAGTACGTCGGGTGCTGCAAAGGGCCGAAAGCCCGGTGTTTTCATATTACTTACTATCTACACCATGGAACATATCTTTTGAGCAATTCACCCACTCAACTTGTGGATATCGAGATTTGCGCACTCGCCTATCGTCAAAAGATTTCATGGGGTCGGGCAACAGCACTCTATGACCGAATGAAGCGGGGCGCTTATATCTCCCGAACAAGGCGCAGTTCCAGTACCCAGGGGGCAGATCAAAGTAACCAAGGTGCGAAAAGACCCAAATCGCTATGACTTAGTAGAGTTCGGGAAAATATGAAAGGTCCACCCTTAACTCTGCAAAGGGGAGAACCTTATGAATTCTTTTCGCTGAAGTCAATATCTTCATTCTTCATTACCCAAAGCTATTGCATTGTCTGCCTTAATGATGGCGTTGTTTTTCTTATTATTCCGATGGAGTTACGTAGACGGGCGATATTGAAGGAGTTAGGATTATCCAAAGATTAGATATATGAGACCAATCATACAGGGCTGTGTAGTATTATCCGATAATTGAATATATGATACAAAGAATATATATATATTGGAGGATTATCCTATTATTACAGACATCTATCTATTTCTTGGGATCGTGTGTTCGGGGTCCACCGGACGAGGGAAGAATGTTGCATGTTCGGGGTTGGAAACAAATTGAGAACTGCCTGATTGCTGCTTCGATCTAGACCCGATTGATTAGTCCTCCTATCCCTTGAGACCTACAAGAGCCAGAACAAAAAGAACTAGGGATGTGAAAACCTCAAGGCCACAGTGGAACTGATCGATCTCTTGCTGCTTGCTGGGAGAATCCGCGCTGGGAGATGAAATGACACGGGCTGGCTAGGAGTAGTTAGTGTAGGCAGAGTTACTGGCAGGCTGGGAAAAGAAACAAACGGCGGCGGGTTAGCTGGCTTCTTGAGCTTGCTGGTGAGCTGGATGGTCTGTCCATTCTTTTTTCTGCCCACGTGCCTTCCCTGACTGGTACTCACTACCAGACTAGCTAGCATGACTGCAGAGTGTCTGTTGCCTTCTCTTTAGAACCAGGTGCTAAGTAAGTAATGGATGTCCATGGATCCATTCGAGGTACAACATTAAGTGATTTTGAGGTCGTATAGGTCTTCTAGTAAGATTTTTCCATCTCTGGCTACTCTAGGCTATGATTGGGCACTAATGGTCTCCCGAGTCTAAACTAGCGGGAATTGGCACCTCCTTATTGTCGACCACCTCCTATCTCTTTTCGACCCCTGTCTATTGGCTAACCAGCTGGCACTGACACTGGTTATCGTCTACGGCAACAGGCTATGACTTCTAACTAAGGAAGCCAGGGTAGGTAGGTCTTCGAGAGCGCTTGTCCAACGATGCCAACCGATACTACGAGGGTCGGGTGCAATGAATGGTCCTCGGACGGGACGAAAGGGACGGGGCTTACATAGACGAAACAAAGGGGTACTACCTCGATTGGATGGAAGGAATTACGATATTTTTTACGTTGATTCAGCAAAAGGCAGATCAAAATATTCTGCTTTGTTTAAATGTATAAAGCTAATAAGAGCTCTTCCAATTCCATTCCTTCTTTTCCTGACTAATTATAGAAAATAGAATAGGTATATCTGTTATAATAGAGTGCTTTATTGAAAGCCGAGTTCAAGCCCCATTATTTTCATTTGAAACTAGTCCCCTTCCTTTCTCTCCCAGCGAAGAAGTAAGGTCAAGTCCATACCACTTGTGTGTGTCCCTTTAGGCTACAACGAAGAAGCTAGAAGTTGTTGATCTTATTGTGTGCGGGATAAGAACAGATATAAGGCAATCATTGCTTGTGTGATGTGAAGTGTGAAGCATATTGAAGTGAATAATTTTGTTGGTTCGCTGCTTTCGGTTCGCTAATAAGCAAGATCAAATATCTATCTAAGCCATGTTGGGTAAGTAAGCAATCACTGTGTCTTGTGACCAACTAGTGATGAGACGAGTAGGTTCCACGTTGTCCTCCATAAGGAGAAAGCAAGTATCGATTTAATAGATACCAGGTAGAATAGAGACCCGTAAGCAGTAGGTAATAGAGTGGGTTTGGGAGCTGGCTGTTTGAAGAGAGAACAGGTAGAATATAGATTCGTGGGAAGGAGTTGAATTGGGAACAGCTGGTTAAGAAAACTAAGTAGAATAGAGACCCGTTAGCATAACATAGCTTATTTGGGCATAGAGTGATGAGAGAACTGAGGTCTTTTGTGACCAGCTTGTGACGAGAACAGTAGGTGGACCATTGGCCGTAAGGTAAAAGCAGCATGAGTATATCTCAACTGGGGGGTGTGCTGATACCAGGGTGATTAGAGAACCGCAGTAGAGAGGCAGTTTTTGTCACTTCGGGCAGTAGTGAACAGGGCGATGATAGAACTGAATACATTTGGGAACTAAGCTGGGGCTTGAGGTTCACGCTGTTGGAACATGGGTTCTCTCGATCACTCGAATCAATAAGAATTCCTAAGTAAAGGTAAGATAAGGGTAAGGGTCTGAAGCATCCATGGCATCCTCTGGGGGCTTTGCAAAGGGGTCTAAATAAGATCGACTCACTTACACTGACTACGTGATTCCAGGTCTAGGAAGGGCTACAGATCTACAAGTTCTGGGAGGTGAATTGTATTTCCGAGGTAAAGGCTAATGAAGTGATTCCACTTCCGATCCAACGATTCAACGATTAAAGGTGTTCCTCCTCATATACATCTAGCAGTGGCTCTCCTTGTAAGACCTTATGGTGGGCTGTACAGATAATGTCTTTCTGGCAAGTGTATTGTCTGATTCTGATTCTGATTCTGAGACTGTTCCCTACTGGTCCAGATCTGGCCTTCCTTCCTGGGTTGAAGAAGGGGTTGGGAAAGGGACTCCCCCCATGGTGCTAGGTGTCTGGCATAATAAATCTAAGTAAGGGTAAGTCGATGATCCATCCATCCCATAAGCTGCTGGTATATATAGATTCGAGTGAATAACTAGGCTAGCTACGTGATTCCTGGTATCTGGCTCCAGGTCTACTAGTTCGTGCAGGCAGGTAAGAAACAAGGGGAGTGTTTCATGTTCCTGCCAACTTAAGTATTCCTGGTTTAGGGTTGTTGTTCAAAGGGTTCGGGTGTCTAAAGAAGGTAAGGTCAAAGCTATTCTAATGTAAGGCATATGGTAGGCAGTTCGTGCCGGGTCTAGACCTGCCTCTAAGGTAGTCTAATACACCCACCCATCCTATCCGGTGCCTTATAATATAAGGTAATAAATAGGTTGGATAGCACTCCGTGCCTTGTATCGAAGTCTGTCCATTCATTCAACGAGGTTGTCTGATGTAGCATAATCCCAAGCAAGTAATCCGGAACAGTGAAACCAGTTCAAGATAGCAGGTAAAGTAAACCCCCTATCTCTCTCGGTCCCCATCCCACAGGAGCATGCATGTTACTATAAAGTCTGTGGCTACTGTACGCCTGCCCTCCCTGGTCTGATCAAGCAGCAATTGAGACTAGCCATGCTGGTGGAGTTATTTGTGGAAAGAGTCAAAGCGTCATAAAAGCGATTTAGGAGCTATCAACTTGGTGGGTAATGAAAGAAGGTAAATTCGGGGTTACTCAGTTTGAATGTTATATACGTAATAAGATATATTCCTAAATGATCTAAAAAGAGGTTGTATTCTGTCAAGCCCGATTGCCTAGTACTTAAAAGAACAGAGACAGAACATAACCACAACACAGCATCTCCATACACAGTAAGACACAAGATAATTTGAAAGGGGGCCATGCATCCATGTATTTATATCCATATCCGGATCATGCTTACAAGGTTGCCTCAAGTAAGAAGGCTCGAACTATTATGGGTATTGTCCTTCAATCTACAGCTTATTTCCCCAATCCATCGAAATCCCATTCCCATCAGTGACGAAAGAATCCATCGCCAACTATTATACCGACGTTCTGGATCGTTGTTGGTATGTTTAATTGCAGAATACAGAAGCTTAATAATAATAGGGCCCGCAACGAATTGGTTAAACCTTCTACCAGGGAGCCTTATCTTTCATCTTATGTATGGTATTCATTCTCGCTTGGCCCTTGGAATCTGCTCTTTATGGGGGGATGGGAGTTGGAACAGCTTGCGAGATCTAACCACGGGGATTGGGGTGGGTGGGTAAATAGTACTCTAGGGCCTTTCATCGTTTTCCGTACCTACCTGAATCGAATGGTTTCATGTTCTTCCATTGATTGGTTATTGCTCACAGAATCATAACGCATCGATATTTCCCTTCTATATGGTAATGACAAAATGTATGGATGGGGGAGCTTTGCTTGCTTATTCCGAAAATGTCCCACCACCCGTCAATCTTTGATCGAACTGTTGATTTCGAGAGATAGGTTCCCGTCCCCCTATGAGCCTGCATGTGAATAAGCAAGAGTAATGGGCCGGACATTCCCCTAATAAAGCCAGCAAGCCAGCCTTGAATCATACGCCTGCCTTCCTTCCCACTCCTGTGTGCGCGGAGCCTGCCTTCCCACTCCTGCCTGTCTGCCTGCCCGCCTGTCACCCTCCTGCCTTTCTTTCCTTTCAACCACCTGCCTTTCCTTGTGCCGTATACCTTCCTTTCACGCTCCTGCTGCCTTCCCAGCCTTCCTTTTTCCTGGTCCGATATGCCTTTCATGAGGCAAGGTTCCTTCATTCATGCCTCCTCAGTAAGAAAAGAAATATCCTTCGTCGATGGCCAGCCTGAACTGGTCCTGCACAATATTGACTAGCTCGGCTTGGGTTCGCCCTTGATAACACATACCGTTTATTCAATCTTCCAATAAAGAAATATATCTATAGGCTCGGAGGAACCCCACATTCCTGAATAGGCCAGTTCAAAGAATCTAGCTAGATAAGTTATGTTCGCACTGCCCCTAGAAGGGAGCCGCTAACGATCGATATTGTTCTCAATCTCAAATTCGATATAAGTTAGGAAATATCGACTCTTATACCCGAACTACTCCTAACGAACGATAGGAAAGATCGAAGAGCTATTGAATCAATAAGATTGTAATTGGGGGGAATAAATATAGGGTCCTGATAGAAGTCGGAATAGAAGTCGGAATAGATGTCGGAGTAGCACTGGTTCGGTCCCTTTCTATATAATACCTTTCCCTGGTTCGGGATATTTCTTTCCTTGGCTACTTAACCTTTCCTTAGTGGAGTAAGCCCAAAAATAGAATCTAATCCTATCCTAAAAGCCCGAGGGTTATATTGATGGGCACCCACCACCAGCAAGCCTTCCCCACAACCAGCAAGCTCATAAGCAAGGTCATCCCCACCAGCAAGCTCATAAGCAAGGCTTCCCCAGCTGTAACCTTAGCTGTAACATTAGCTGTAACCCGCACATACGAGCTGTCACCTTAAAGAGAATCTAATAAAGCCATAAATTTGACTTATATTAGGGGCCAAAGGAAGTAAGTAATTGGATAATCCAGCCTTAGTAGAAGGGGTCGGTTCCACAGACTTGGGTCAATATATGAATGGAGGTACAGCTGCGCCTTCCTTCCATCCATTAATATCAGCTGTGAACGTATAAGACAACATATAAGATCAGCAAGCCCGAAGGGGATATTGATATAGCTGTAGGGGAAGACCTCTTAGACCATGATACGTACCCTTGTTAATTCCTTAGAGCGGGGAACTCGACCATCCTTAGAGCGGGGAACTCCACCATCAGCGGGTCACTCCTCCCCGGTCTCTCCTCCTGGGTAACGCCTTCTGGGTAACGCCTCCCGGTCCCTATGATAGGTCAGTTCGTGATCCAGATTCTTCTGTTAAAGATCGAGATCCATACCCTATAGATCCATAAGAGCGAGTTACTCACCCAGCACCAGGTCTACCTTTCATCTAAGTTTTGGTCTTTTCTATTGTGGATCCACCAGTTTCTTCTTCAGTGGATGAAGCTGTATATTCAGCAGTTTACCCAGTTCGAGAGCCAGATCCAGATACCGTTGAAGCAGCAAAAGTAGTGTCTGTGGATTCTGAGCTTTACGATTCCTATTAGAGAAACCCTTATGTATGTTTCCCGAAGCATCCGGCTCAGGCCCTGCATAACCAGGTCGAACCGGTATCCCAACCCCATGACCTTGTTGGTCCCGATTCATGCTATGATCATAACTTAGGTGAGCTGCTCGGGTAATAGCAAAGGCAAGAGCAGGAGTTTCAGTCCTAGTGTCTCCACCGGCATTAGCCAAAGCACCCATACAGTTCCTGAGCCAGTTGCTCGTGATGGAGATATTGAAGTTCGGGATTGATACCCAGCTCCCATTGGTAACTACTAAAACCTTATAGCAGCGATACCTTGTTCTGGTAAATAGCAAATTCCAGCCAGACGTAGTTCCATTTTGAAAGCCACGATCTCCAGCTTAGCTAAAGCATTTATTCCATTTCTTAAATACCGATAGCCTCCCTGCAGCTTACCTTATTGATGCAGCAGAAGCAAAGGCTCCTTGAAATGGCAGCAGCATCTTAATATTGTAAATTCCCAGATAGACAAGGCGTCAAATTCCCAAAATTGTCTAATATCGTATACAAAGAGAAAGTTCAATATCTATATGTAATTCTGCTGGCGTTATTACTTTAAAATAAGTATTGAACTAAGATAAAGTGATAGGGTTCTTCACTTAACATACCTCTCCCTTATCGAATCTCACCCACCTCGTTCCTGGGCCTGGGGGATGAGAAACTGTTCACGCACACCTCCTTTGAGGTACGGGGGATCTATGACTGGTCACGTAGAACTGGGCACAAATAGCTCCTGGCAATCAGAGTGTATATGCGAAATGTGTAGCTCTACTCAATGAGGACTCCTCCT
>JAXQQM020080550.1:0-16937 GCA_034641835.2 Pinus albicaulis | reverse complement strand
AGCTGTTGTAGCTCCTACAACACCCTCCAAAAAATACATAAAATCATAACACACACTTCAAATTTTTTTTGGAGCCCCCCTTAAAACTGAAAGGAAAAGAGACCAAGTAAAGTTCTAAAGGCAAGTCGCTAAGTCGCATATGCATTATTTGTGACCCAGGCGACCTATGCGACTCTGCGACCCTAAGGTCGCACAGGTCGCACAGGTCGCAAGAGTCGGAATTTGAACAATTTGCGACCTTGCGACCTAGCGACCTTGAGGTCGCAAGGTCGCAAGGTCGCAAAGTGGAGTTTTAAAGAAATTTGCGACCCAGCGACCTTGCGACCCAGCGACCTGTAGGTCGCAAGGTCGCAAACTTGCAACTTGCGACCGCATTAAACGTCCGCACGTGCGACCTTTTTATATAAGGTCGGGTCGCTAGGTCGCATTTGTGACTCTCAGCGAAAACCGCGGATTTGCTCTGACAGGTTGACTGGCGCGTTTTCTTCCGGGTAAGTTGCCGTTTTCCTCCCTATGTTTCCTGCATAAACATTTCTTGCCTTTTTTTGAGCCTCCCCACGGTCCTATTTATTTACTAAGAAGGATGGGGTTTTTCTTTGGATTGTTGCTGTCTTTGTGTTTCCCACAAAACCCCAAGGTCGCCTGCCCCTTGCCTAAATCCTCATGGCTATGCCTTATGGTGAGTTTGGTTCGCTAGAACCACGAGACCCTTTCCGTTAAAGCAAGTTAAGCCGCAAAGTCGCCGCGCGCGCGAGCCCCGCCGGGCGCAAGTGCGACACTGCGACTAAGCGACCGGGTCGCAGAGGTCGCGGAGTCGCAAAAGTCCCACTCTGCGACTCTGCGACCCTGCGACCTAGTCGCAAGGTCGCAAGTCGCAGGTGAGTCCTTTTGCAGAGCGGCGACTCAGCGACTCCCAGAGAACAGTAAAAAATCTTTGCATGCTCAGACTCTTTTTAGCCATTATCATCATGTCTTTCTTATCCTGTGATTCTATTCTAAATGCAGCAGGTGAATTCGGAGCAGACGCAGTACCGGTCCCCTCAGACTCTAGCAATATGGCACCCCGGGTATCCCGAAGGAAAAGCAGGCAGGTGGTGGAGGAAGAATCAGACGCAGACATACAAATATCTCCGCCGCCCATATACAGAGACACCCTTTGCACCTTCGCAAAGGAGGATAGCCTCAGGTGGTACGAAGTATACCATGAATTTTCCATGACAGCAGAGGACTTACCAGAAGATCTCCCGGACCGTGAAATATATCTGAAAGTCAAAAAGTCCAGATTACACCTGGTTGGGGCTCATCCTGCCATCTTTCCATGCCCCGAAATGCTGGACTGGATCATACAGAAGACGGATCCGAAGAGCTTCGCAATCCGAGATAGTGCGGGGAAAGCTTTCGTAACATTGGAAAGTTCAAGAGCACAGGTCTACTATTCCCTACCCAAAGCAGATGTGAACTTCACCCCAAGATGGTTTGCTACAAATGAAGTACCAATGGTTGACACGATCAGGAGATGGTGGGCAGAGCCAGACAAATTCAAGATCAAAAGGGACCAGGAGTACCCGGTGGCCAGTTTGAGGAAAGTCTATAAGCTAGTGGCCGCCATGCTGTGCAGGATATACGGGCGGGCAGACGCCACCACCTTCAATGGAACATGGGCAACCATCATAGAACACGTAACAGTTCACGGCACTCGATTCAATTGGGTGGGAATATTAATGGGCTTCATGCACACAAACTTGGCTTCGGCTTTAGCCCCAGATGAGGGAGCGCCATCAGAATTCTACATGGCTTCGTATCTATTAGATGCTGTCTGTGCCCAGATGCATGTTGAGGGATGGCCACATAATTGGGACCCCGAACAGACCCAGGCAATACACTTTCAGACCAGGGTATTCTGGGAATCTAGGTACAAGTCGGACATCGAGCAAATCTCTCACATATTCATGCCCGCCCTCTACGGGAAACTATTTGGTCAAGATGCCCCCTGCATGTCTTGGCGAGCAATGGAAACACTAGGTCAGGTGGCACACTGGTTCCCATTCGCCGAATTCACAATCATCCGAGTATTTGGCTCGTTTAAAGCACCACACGCTCTACCTAAGTTTGTTACCGACAAGGTGCTCATACAGGAGGTGTGTTTTCAGATGACCTTGGGTTTCTCTAACATCCTTACCAAAGGGAAGAAGAAACCTTGGCCTGCTCTACCTCTCACCATTGGTTCCTATACGGTCAAAGACTCCAGAGAAGTAGCGCGTGAAGGGGAAGAGGTGAAAAGCTATCACTTCAGAAATCTGGACCGCCGAACTTACGATCCAGTCAGGATAGTTCTTGAACATTGTAAAAGGGCCAATTTCAGATGGATTTATCAGCATACCGAGTGCCCGGATGAGGACGAGAGAAGAAATTGGTATAACGCAAACCGGCATCTCGCGCCAGGAATCGACTCTGACCGAGAAGGAGAAAAGCATCAAAATTTAGGAGAAAGGAGTCAGAAGCTTGGAGGCTCTTCCTCCTCCAAAGATAAAAGAACACAGACCGGTGCAGGACCTGACACCGCAGATCAGCAAAGGGAAGCAGAAGCCCAGGCCAAACTGGAAGAGGAAAAGAAGAGGAAGGAAGATGAAGAGAAACGAAAGAAAGACGCCAGAACAGAACGGAAAAGGAAGAAAGAGGAGGAGACAGAAAGACAGGAAAAGGAGGCACAAGCGGCAGCAGAACGGGCACTGAAAGAAGAGCTCGATAAAGTCGATCATCAGAAAAAGGCAGAACAGGCCGCCGCAGCAAAGAGGAAACAGGAAAAGGAAGCAGAGGCAGAGGCAGAACGCCGGGAGAATGAAAAGCGTGACAAGGCGGAAGCAGAGCGCCAGCAAAAGGAGAAAGAAAAGGGTCAAACGCAGGATGTAGAGGACGAGCTAATAGATGACATTGATCTATCTCCCCTGAATATCCCTGCAGGTGGCGCGGGAAGTAACCTCAATGTTGATGACTTTCCGGGGGAGCAAGAAGAAGAAGTCTTCGACTTGACCAGATTAACTTTTGACCAATTCTCTTTCAAGATACGGCAAGAGAAGAGGAAATCCTTAACGCCAGGCTACCCTGCCATCTCCACGGTCTCCACCGGAAAAGACATAGTCCCAGACACAAGGACAAATCTAGTTATGATAGCGTCAGCAGGCACCGCTTTTGCCGCAGCCACAGAGGAAAATGTCACGAGGATGAGCAGAGAAATTATTTCTTTACAGAACCGGCTAAAAGCGGCAGAGCAAGAGAAATCAAGGCTAGAAAATGAGATGCTCCAGCTCCAGGGTAGGCCCGCTCAAGTGAATGAGGTTCCACTGGCGGTCAATAAGGAATGTGATGTGTTGGAGATGACAATGAGGCAAGTATACCAGGAAATGTTCACCCTAAAACAAACAGTGGCCCCATTGGCAGAGGCACGGGAAGAAACCAAGCAGAAACACGAACAACTCAAGGAAGCCTCGACGGCCTTGGACAAAATGATGAATTGGACAGCCCAGTATCAGCAAGCTCCCGAACACGTGCCTCGGAAGGATTGGAGTCATACGCAAGAGGCCAAAGTGCAAATTCGGATGAGTATGCAATCCAAAGACAAGCTGTCCAAAGATCTGGACAAAGTAGTGTCTGCGTATAACCACCTAATCAGTGGTATCGACTCCATGAACGCTCTTCATCACATTCCATCATTAGGGGCACTAAATGAAACTAAAGGTTGGGAGCAGGTAGAGCAGGAAATTCAGTCTTTTCTGCAGCCCGTAAGACAAGCTGCTGCCGCACCGGAATTAGAGGCATCACAAGAGAATCTGAACCGGTTGCTTGTCACTCCAGTGCAAATCTACACCAAGCTTGCTTCTCTCTCAATGCTGATCTCCCAGAAGAAGGAGACTCTGGTGCCGAATGCTCTAGAATGTATGCATCGGATAAAAGAGGAAAGCCCTCTTGTCGCTCCTATAACGGCGGATTACCAAACTTGGAAAGACTTCATCAAAGGCAAGAAAGTCGACGCTCCAGGAACCTCGAGTGCGCGACCACCTTCATAAGTTGCAAACGCCGGGTCGCAGGTCACATTTGCGACCAGGTCGCAGGTCGCATTTGCGACCAGGTCGCAGGTCGCATTTGCGACCAGGTCGCAGGTCGCAATTTGTACAAACAGGAAGTTGAACCGTCGGAAGGCCATAAGTGCGGCTGTTGAATCTATAAATACCCCAGTGGGAAGCATTGTTAAGGGCTGCTCTTTTGTGGACTGAAAGGCATTATTGCATTGTAGCTGAAGAAGCATACTCTTGATATATGAAATACAATACATGTTAAAACCCCTTTGATTGGATGATGTGTTTAGCTGTGACAACATTGTGTGTATTCTGCGTGCAGTTTCAGAATATCTTCTGATTAATGAATCTGTGTTATTAATAGTATCATTCATGCACCATAGCTATCTGTGATTGTGTGATGATGCTCTAGTTTATTATTTACTTCATGATGAATGTTAATGAACTGTTTTATTAGCATTTCGTTATATCTTTCGGAAAGTTAAGGGATATTCTCGCCACAAAGAACTGTTTCTTTGGCGGTCAGATTATCCTGCATGCATACCTCATAGATGTGTTGCTAACGACACTTCCTGAGTGTATGCATTCTGTCTATTACCTTGCTACGCACAGTGTCATATATTGGTTTTATACATCAGTCATGTATTATGTATTGTGTGAATGAGTGTATGTTTGCAGTTTCAATCAGGTTGCTCGAAACCGAAGAGATAGTCATTTAAGTGGTAGCCGGACCCACACCCCGGACGGGATCCCTACTCCAAACGGTTCAAAGTCTAATTGGGACTTTCTACCGGGGAGATCCCCTACTGTTGGCCGGACATATTTTCCCGTCAACACATTTGGCACTAGAAGGAGGGCCATGGCATCCTCCCAGCATACAACAGACATTCCATCCCAAACTCCCCGCCGGGAGGTCATAAATAACGAAGTTGCCCTTCCCCCCTTAGAAGATATTCCAACGGTGGAAGCCCGATACTTCGAAATCACTAACGAACATCTGAGAGCCTTACGCCCAGTTGCCCGTAATCTCATCAGGGATTTACGGTATACCCCTATCATGGAATTCCTAGCCCACACTAGGACCCCTGCCGATAACATCACTCGCAATGGCGTGCTGGTCCGTACCATACCTGAACTGGTAAATACCATGATTGAGGACCTCGCACGGGCTGTCCAGGAAAATGACCCCGTTACCCACGATAGTGAAGGTTTCCCGGATACTGAACCTTTCCCCGAACCACAGCCTGACTTACATCAGTGGACCAACAACCAAGTGTATTCCCCACGAGAAGGAGAAGGGGAGAGAAGAAACGAAAGAGAAGGTAACACAGCCCGAAGGAATGCAGAGGAAGTCAATAGGCCTCGAAGAAATGAAGGTGGAGTCAACAGGGGTCAAGGTCGTGGTGGTAGAGGGAATATCATTCACAACCTGAGACACCACGCCAATCATAATCACCACCAAAACCAAAACAGACCCCCCCCTCACAACTGGGAGCTGCTTAGAAACGTGAATAACCGTGAAAGACACCGAGATGAACACTCTCGTCGTCATGAAGAAACCTCGGTGTCAGGGACGGGAAGTGAGTCTGAAGCAGAAACCCGAAACCATCAACGCCCCAGGAGGGTGCAGCCTCTGGCCTGAATGGCTCAATCCCCTTTGGCCCTTTTAGGTCCTCTCCATGATATGCCCAGACACCCAGAGAAGCATCTTCCTAAGTTCGATCCAGAGAAAGGCACATCGGCAGAAGACCATATTAGTAGTTTTTATCTGTCTCTACAAATTATGAGAGTTCAGTCTGATGACGTTGCGTGTCGACTTTTCCCACACACTCTTGTAAGCCAGGCTGCCTCCTGGTACCGCTCCCTACCCAGTGCGTCTATTGCTTCATGGGACCAGTTCCGTCGTGTGTTCCTGCAAAAGTTTGCGGAAGATAAAACACCCTCTATGCTCCTCACAGAACTAAGCACCATCAAGTGTCATAGAAAAGAGAAAGTTAAAGACTTTAACCAATGTTTCGCAACCATATTGCAAAAATTTCCTCCAAACTTAGCGTTGGACGATTCTATCACCATCGACTACTATACCAAAGCCCTCCATAGGGATATTGCAGTCTTCGTCAAACGCGAGGCCCGCGCTACTCTTACAGCAAATTACGCGGCTGCTCTCGCAGTAGAAAAAGACATGTTGTCAATAGGTGTCATGGATCATGACGGAAAGGATGATCACAAATCAACCACTAAAAAGGGTCAGTCTTCCACCCCAAATAGGGAGAGAGAAACTTTCGATTTCGAAAGTATGGCCAAGACCCTCAAACTGCTAACGAATGAGGTCTCTGACTTAAAGAGAAAAGGCGTTGAAACCTCAAATACAAATAAACCTCCCAAACCTTTTTTCAAGAAAAACAATCCCAACACCAGCAGGCCTCTGTCAAACACCAGTGCCGCTCTCAACGTGGAGGAGATAGGGAAGGACAATTTTTGTTCTTTTCACCAAGCTGCCCATTCTGAAAAGACGTGCCCGCAATGGATCGGCAGCATGACCGCAGTGGTTAACCAGCTTCTGGATGATCAAACTCCAGGAAGCCTGACAGAGGATGAAGTTTCTGATCAAGACGAAGTTTCGCTCCTAGATGGGGAATCGGGAGCCTCTGTCTTAACTTTTGATGTAATCCGCGGGGGAGAGAGTCTCGCTCCCATTGATATTAATATGGCAAGAAGTCCCAAGGCTCAGCCCACTCGAAACTATAGTCTTAGAAGTAAAGGAGCTATTCCCGAACAATCATATGAAGACAAGAAAAGGGGTTTCTTGAGGAAAATTCTCCCCCCTAGCAACGAAGGACCAGCTACGCTGGACAAGCCTACCAATAGTAACGGCAAAGCAAGTCAAAAGACCAAACTCCCAGTGGAACCATCGAAAACCACTACCGAACCTAGTCCCCAAACTGATACTAGCTACAACATAGTGGAGGACATGAAAAAGACCAGGGCTAATATCTCGCTCTACGAGTTGGCCCGCATCACGAACCAAAAGGAACTTATCCTAAAAGCTTTCGCCAACAACCAAAACACGAAGAACATTAGCAACACGTCTGCACAAACCAGTCCAGATATCCAATCTATAGTGAACGCTGTCAACACGAATTCGAGAGGATCCACCCCTCCATTTCTCTTATCGTTTGAGATGTTCAACTTCAACGTTCACAACTGCCTCGTTGACTCTGGTGCATCCACGAACGTCATGCCTCTATCTGTGTGCAAGAAGCTCAACATCCTCCCAGAGAAAACTAACGCAAAAATCATTCAACTGGACAGATCACAAGTACCAGCAGTTGGAGAATTAAACAATGTCATCATCCGCCTCTCATCCGACTCTAGGGTTCATCAATGTATCGATATTGTGGTTGTCGACATCCCAGAAGCCTATGGTGTACTGCTTAGTAGAGACTGGTCTAGCAAATTGCAAGGATACTTCGCCACAGATTGGTCTCACTTATGGCTACCTTACAAAGGGAGAAACAACCAAATCAGAGTCGAAAGTGAACCATACATGAAACACACTGTAACTGATTTGGATGCCACAAATGAACCCATCAGCTTCGCCCAAGAAGAACTTGGTATGTGTTTTCTAGATTCCATTTTTGGATGTTATCAACCTTCCCAGTCTGCAGTAGGCCCCGAGGTTCTTTCTGAAATGACTCTCGTCGTAGAGGAACAAGCCCAAACTGTATCACACCAAGCCGAAATTCCTCCGCAAACCACCACCCCAAAGAACCCGGAAAATGATATATGGACATTGTATTACGACGGTTCCAAGAATCTCGATGGTTCTGGCGCCGGCTGCGTTTTGCTTGATCCGCATAAGAAAAAATTCTTAGTCTCTTGTCGTCTCGAGTTCCAATGCACTAACAACACTGCCGAGTACGAAGCTTTGATCCTTGGGCTTAAAAAGGCGCTGGATTTGAAGGTAAAATGCTTACGGGTCATTGGAGACTCCGAGATTATCACTCGGCAGGTACGCAACACTATTCACTGTTTGTCTCCACATTTGAAGGCGTATCAGCAAGAGGTATGGCGATTAATTTCTGCTTTACGCTTTTGGAATTAAGTCTGTTTTAAGAATGCATAACGCAGCAGCAGATACTCTAGCTAACGCTGCCGCCAGGTTTACCCCCTTGAGGGACGGGTTTTCTATTGAAGTTATGTATAAACCATCTGTGCCAGACAATATCACTAATTTGCGTGTTTTTGATGATGATCAACAGGTGCTGGAATTTATGTGCAGCTCAGAAATATTCAAAGACGCTGCTATAGATGAATATGAGCACGACCAGGCTATGCAAAAGGAGTACGAGCAGGTCAAGGGAAACCCCATGCCTAAAGGGGTGGTATCGCTGGAAAAGCTTTTTGATCTGCAAAATCGGTTCCGTGGGCCCCCAAATGCAAAAGTGCAGAGCTCGATCTTGGCTCATCGACAAGTGAACTTGGGATCAGAAGATAATCCTAAATTCATCAACCTGGGGAAAGATTGCACCCCTCAAGAGGCTCAAGATTTCACTCAATTATTTCGCAAGTATCGCGGCGTATTCGCTTGGACATATGAGGACTTACGCACATACGATACGCGAATTATACAACATGTGATACCCATTAAAGAAAATGTAAAACCATTCCAACAGAAACTTAGGAAAGTACACCCTACAATGGAGCCGCTAATTCTAAAAGAACTCAAAAAACTTTTAGACGCCCGCATTATCTTCAAAGTTCGCCATTCCACATGGGTGTCCAATTTAGTGCCAGTACGGAAAAAGTCAGGTGAGATTCGCTTATGTGTAGATTTCCGGAACTTGAACCGGGCCTCGAGTAAAGATAATTACCCAGTGCCCCCTATGGAGCAGATATTACAAGCAGTGTCCAGCTCAGAGATGTTCTCTTTGTTGGACGGTTTCTCTGGCTACAATCAAGTACTGGTGGCTGAACCAGACCGGTTAAAGACTACCTTCCGGACTAAGTGGGGAACCTTCGCATACCGACGTATGCCTTTTGGATTAATCAACGCAGGAGAAACTTTCCAGAGAGCGATGGACATAGCATTCAGAGGTCTGATAGGCCAAAGTGTGGTGGTCTACTTGGATGACGTTACTGTGTTTTCCAAACATCGGGGGGATCACTTGCGTCACCTCAGACAGATTTTCGAAAGATGCAGAAAATATGGTATCTCGCTTAACCCAAAGAAAAGTGTTTTCGCCGTAGCAGAAGGGAATCTGCTAGGTCATATCATAACGAAGCAAGGCATTGTCGTTGATCCAGAACGTGCAAAAGCCATTTCTCAAATCCCTCTCCCCAGTGGTAAGAAAGCAATGCAATCCTTTTTGGGCAAAATCAATTTTGTACGTAAGTTTATCTCAGATTTCGCCCAGATAGTGAAGCCACTGCAAGGAATGATAAAGAAAAATGCCACTTTCAAATGGAATCAACCCGAAAAGGAAGCTTTCGACCAGATCAAGAAAGCTATAGCCGAAGCGCCTTCTCTCCAGAGCCCAGATTTCGGCAGAGATTTCAGCCTATACACGTTCGCTTCGGATTCATCCCTGGCAGCCGTGCTCACACAAAAGGACAGAAATAATGACGAGCGTCCCATTTCGTTCATGAGCACTGGCCTACAGGGAGCTGAATTGAATTATCCTGAAATCGAGAAACAGGCTTATGCGGTGTACAAAGCGGTTAAACATTTCAGACCATACATCTTGAAGAACCATGTCACAGTTTACGTTCCCCATCCAGCTGTTCGATCACTATTCATGCAGCAAGAGTTGGGCGAGAGGAGAGGGAACTGGGTTGCGTGTATGCAATAGTACGACTTAGAGTTTAAGCCGGCACGCACGGTTAAAGGACAAGGTTTATGCCAAATGGCTGCGGAGGCCGCAGGTTCCCAAAAAAGTGAAGAAGATAATTGGGAGCAAGAGATTGACATGTACCAAACTGACGTCATGCCCCAGGAAAGGAACCCGTCTTGGTACTCGGATATCTCGGGATATTTGGCACACGGGGTATTGGAATCAAATCTAGATGCTCGGCAGAAACGTGCGATCAGACTCAAAGCCACGTCCTACCGGTTAATCCAAGGGAAGCTCTTCAAGAAACATTCAAACGGAGTAATGTTGCGCTGCCTAGAACAGGATGAAGCTCAGAAGGTCTTAACCGAGCTGCACGATGGACCAGCGGGAGGTCATTTCACCGGGGATACCACTGTTCATAAAATTATGCGTGCAGGTTATTATTGGCCAACCCTTTTCAGAGATGCTCACGCGTATGTTCGGAAATGCATTCAATGCCAGAAATTTGCAAGCCGAGAAGCGCGTCCGGCTGCTCCTTTGTTGTCAGTAGCAGTAGAAGAACCTTTTCAACAATGGGGTTTGGACGTCATTGGTGAGATTCTACCCCACTCTTCTAAGCAACACAGGTACATTCTGACGGCCACTGATTACTTTACCAGGTGGGTTGAAGCGGTACCATTACGCCAAGTCAACGATCAGGAGGTAATGCAATTTGTCACTCACTCCATCATTACCAGGTTTGGCGTTCCAACTTCCTTAGTGTTTGATAATGCAACGTATTTTTCATCTTTTAAATTATATGATTTTGCATTAGAAAATGGCATTGTTCTCAAACACTCCGCAAAGTACTATCCCCAAGGAAATGGTCTAGCAGAATCAACAAATAAAAATCTGATCCGCATCGTCAAAAGGACCCTTCTGTCTCACCAACGAAACTGGCATAACGCTCTCCAAAACGCACTTTGGGCTGATCGCGTCACCCCTAAGTCATCAATAGGCACCTCACCATATTTTCTCGTGTATGGGAAAGAAGCCGTCCTCCCGCCCAATTTGTCTCTTCCCGCTCTACAGTTGTCTCAAGAGTGCCATGGTACCCCTTGTCCCGCCTTGCAAATCCGCATTGACACCCTGTTGAAACTAGAAGAGGAAAGGCAGAAAACCCGGGAGAAATTCGCCATCCACCAGAGTCGGATCAAAAAATGGTTCGATAAAAAGTCTGCAGGAGATAAAAAATTTGAAGTAGGAGATCTTGTCCTAAAGTGGGATAAGGCGCACGAAGAGAAAGGAAAACATGCAAAATTTCAAGCACTATGGATAGGTCCCTTTCAGGTTAAAGAAAAGATAGGTTCCCATACTTTCCGATTGCAAACTTTGGAAGGAAAAGTCGAGGTCCTCCCGGTAAACGGGCATGACCTCAAACACTATTTTACTTGAATAGCCCTCAAAGGGCTGTTCTCCCCCTGGATCATAGAAGCCGTTCTTCTTTTGTTGCTAAAAAAAAAAAAAAAAAAAAAAAACTCTTTCCCTAACTCTTCAAAGAAAACCTTGTCTAAGCTGCCTGCAACCAGATCACTCCTTGAAGAGGTTCTATGCTGATGAAAGGCCCTTCCCGCAAAGCATGGGGCAGTCGAAACTCACTTGTAATGGGCACCTAAGGATAATACACGGTCTTACCAGAGTCTTCAAGCATAAGGAACCACCTAGCAGCTTAAAGGGTGCAGGTAGAAAAGGTCTGGCGTAGACGCAAACGGATCGTGAGGGAACAGGGCTAACTCGAGAGAATTGCAGGTCATCCGGGAAAAACCCGAGTCCTCATATGAGACCAGGGGCAACCTCTCTGCAAGAAAAATAAGTCGGGATCCCTCAACTGCCCAGGCAAAATATGCCCATCTAAATAAGTGCCACAGGCACATTCTCAAATAAGTGCAATCGCACACGAATAAAGGGTAAAGGTTTGAGAAAGGCTTCCTGCGCAGAGAGGTGTTGTAACGACTCCGCCGGGGTACTGACCAGGCTCGCTGGCAGCGGAGCAACGTTCACGACTCCTTAGGCGGTGACTCCGCCGGAGCCGAGAGGTTCGCTGGCAGCGGAGCAACACCATGAGGACGAAATAATTGTACCGGACCCTGCAGTTGTCCAAGGTTTCCCCAACCCTCTCGATCCTGGAGCATGAGGAATTAAAATTCGGTTGATCTGCAGCCAACAAGCCAAAAGGAGCAGGTGACTACGCAGGGTGGCAAAGGAAGGAAAGTGTAAACTCTGAGGTAAAAAGAACAAGCAAGTACTAGATCCCCTCCCTCCTCCCTCATTGACCCTTCATCAGCAGAGATTCTGAATTCATCCAGTGAATCGCCATTTGTTGTAGCTCCTACAACACCCTCCAAAAAATACATAAAATCATAACACACACTTCAAAATTTTTTGGAGCCCCCCCTTAAAACTAAAAGGAAAAGAGACCAAGTAAAGTTCTAAAGGCAAGTCGCTAAGTCGCATATGCATTATTTGTGACCCAGGCGACCTATGCGACTCTGCGACCCTAAGGTCGCACAGGTCGCACAGGTCGCAAGAGTCAGAATTTGAACAATTTGCGACCTTGCGACCTAGCGACCTTGAGGTCTCAAGGTCACAAGGTCGCAAAGTGGAGTTTTAAAGAAATTTGCGACCCAGCGACCTGTAGGTCGCAAGGTCGCAAGGTCGCAAACTTGCAACTTGCGACCGCATTAAACGTCCGCACGTGCGACCTTTTTATATAAGGTCGGGTCGCTAGGTCACATTTGTGACTCTCAGCGAAAACCGCGGAATTGCTCTGACAGGTTGAGTGGCGCGTTTTCTTCCGGGTAAGTTGCCTTTTCCTCCCTATGTTTCCCGCATAAACATTTCTTGCCATTTTTGAGCCTCCCCACGGTCTTATTTATTTACTAGAAAGGATGGGGGTTTTTCTTTGGATTGTTGCCGTCATTGTGTTTCCCACAAACCCCAAGGTCACCCGTCTCTTACCAAATTCCCCATGGCTATGCCTTATGGTGAGTTTGGTTCCTTTAGAACCACAGACCCTTTCCGTTAAAGCAAGTTAAGCCGCAAAGTCGCGCGCGCGCGAAACCCCCGCCAGGCGCAAGTGCGACCTGCGACCTAGCGACCAGGTCGCAAGGTCGCAAATATCCCACTCAGCGACTCTGCGACCCTGCGACCTAGTCGCGAGGTCGCAAGGCCGCGGGTGAGGCTTTTGTGGATCAGCGACCCAGCGACTCCCAGAGAACAGTCAATTAAATCTTTTTTATGTACAAGACTCTATTTAGGCATTTTCATCATGTCTTTCTTATCCTGGGATTCTGTTTTAAATGCAGCAGGTGAATTCAGAACAGACACAACACCAGTCCTCTCCGACTCTAGCAATATGGCACCACGGGTATCCCGAAGGAGGAGCAGACAGGTGGTGGAGGTAGAATCAGACACAGACATACAAACATCTCCGCCGCCAATATACAGAGACACCCTCTGCACCTTCGCAAAGGAGGATAGCCTCAGGTGGTATGAAGTATACCGTGAATTTTCCATGACAGCAAAGGAGTTACCAGAAGATCTCCCGGACCGTGAAATATATCTGAAAGTCAAAAAGTCCAGATTGCACCTGGTTGGGTCTCATCCTGCCATCTTTCCATGCCCTGAAATGCTGGACTGGATCATACAGAAGACGGATCCGAAAAGCTTCGCAATCCGAGATAGTGCAGGGAAAGCTTTCGTAACATTGGAAAGTTCAAGAGCACAGGTCTACTACTCCCTACCCAAAGCAGAGGTGAACTTCACCCCAAGATGGTTTCTTTACCAAATGAAGTCTTAGATGGTTGACACGATCCTTAAGATGGTGGGAACCGGACATGGGAGGAGATCAAAAGAGACAGGAGTGCCGGTGGCGGTCGAGGAAAGTCTATCAAGCTGGTAAACGCCATCTTGTCACGAGATATCTGAGGCGTTGAGACCACCACCTTCCAATGGAACATGGGCGACCATCATAGAACACGTAACAGTCCACGACACTCGGTTCAATTGGGCTGGTATATTAATGGGCTCCATGCACACAAACTTGGCTTCAGCTTTAGCCCCAGATGAGGGAGCGCCATCAGAATTCTACATGGCTTCGTATCTATTAGATGTTGTCTGTGCCCAGATGCATGTCGAGGGATGGCCACACAACTGGGACCCCGAACAGACCCAGGCAATAGACTTGTAGACCAGGGTATTCTGGGAATCTAGGTACAAGTCGAACATCGAACAAATCTCTCACATATTCATTCCCGCCCTCTACGGGAAACTATTTGGTCAGGACACCCCCTGCATGTCTTGGCGAGCAATGGAAACACTGGGTCAGGTGGCACACTAGTTCCCGTTCGCTGAATTCACAATCATCCGAGTATTTGGCTCGTTTAAAGCACCACACGCTCTTCCTAAGTTTGTTACCGACAAGGTGCTCATGCAAGAGGTGTGTTTTCAGATGACCTTGTTTTTCTCTAACGTCCTTGCCAAAGGGAAGAAGAAACCTTGGCCTGCTCTACCTCTCACCATTGGTTCCTATACGGTCAAAGACTCCAGAGAAGTAGCGCGTGAAGGGGAAGAGGTGAAAAGCTATCACTTCAGAAATCTAGACCGCCGAAATTACGATCCAGTCAGGATAGTTCCCGAACATTGTAAAAGGGCCAATTTCAGATGGAGTTATCAACACATCGAGTGCCCGGATGAGGATGAGAGAAGAAATTGGTATAACGCAAACCGGCATCTCGCACCAGGAATCGACCATGACCGAGAGGGAACCGAGCACCAGAACATTGGAGTTTCTTCTTCCTCCAAAGATAAAAGAACACAGACCGGTGCAGAACCTGACACCGCGGATCAGCAAAGGGAAGCAGAAGCCCAGGCCAAACTGGAAGAGGAAAAGAAGAGGAAGGAAGATGAAGAGAAACGAAAGAAAGACGCCAGAACAGAACGGAAAAGGAAAAAAGAGGAGGAGAAAGAAAGACAGGCAAAGGAGGCACAAGCGGCGGTAGAACGGGCACTAAAAGAAGAGCTCGATAAAGTCGATCATCAGAAAAGGGCAGAACAGGCCGCCGCAGCAAGGAGGAAACAGAAAAAGGAAGCAGAGGCAGAGGCAGAACGCCGGAAGAAGGAAGAGCATGACAAGGCGGAGGCAGAGCGCCAGCAAAAGGAGAAAGAAAAGGGTCAAACGCAGGATGTAGAAGACGAGCAAATAGATGACATCGATCTATCTCCCCTGAATATCCCTGCAGGTGGCGCGGGAAGTAACCTTAATGTTGATGAATTTCTGGGGGAGCAAGAAGAAGAAGTTTTCGACTTAACCAGATTAACCTTTGACCAATTCTCTTTCAAGATACGGCAAGAGAAGAGGAAATCCTTGACGTCAGGCTATCCTGCCATCTCCACAGTCTCTACCGGAAAAGACATTGTCCCAGACACAAGGACAAATCCGGTTATGATAGCGTCAGCAGGCACCGCTTTTGCCGCAGCCACAGAAGAAAATGTCACAAGGATGAGCAGAGAGATTATTTCTTTACAGAACCGGCTAAAAGCGGCAGAGCAAGAGAAATCAAGGCTAGAAAATGAGATGCTCCAGCTCCAGGGTAGGCCCGCTCAAGTGAATGAGGTTCCACTGGCGGTCAAGAAGGAATGTGATGTGTTGGAGATGACAATGAGGCAAGTATACCAGGAAATGTTCACTCTGAAACAAACAGTGGCCCCATTGGCAGAGGCACGGGAAGAAACCAAGCAGAAACACGAACAACTCAAGGAAGCCTCGACAGCCTTGGACAAAATGATGAATTGGACAACCCAGTATCAGCAAGCTCCCGAACACGTGCCTCGGAAGGATTGGAGTCATACGCAAGAGGCCAAAGTGCAAATTCGGATGAGTATGCAATCCAAAGACAAGCTGTCCAAAGATCTGGACAAAGTAGTGTCTGCGTATAATCACCTAATCAGTGGTATCGACTCCATGAACGCTCTTCATCATATTCCATCATTAGGGGCACTAAATGAAACTAAAGGCTGGGAACAGGTAGAGCAGGAAATTCAGTCTTTTCTGCAGCCAGTAAGGCAAGCCGCCGCCGCACCAGAATTCGAAGCATCACAAGAGAATCTGAACCGGTTGCTTGTCACCCCAGTGCAAATTTACACCAAGCTTGCTTCTCTCTCAATGATGATCTCCCAGAAGAAGGAGACTCTGGTGCCGAACGCTCTAGAATGTATGCTTCGGATAAAAGAGGAAAGCCCTCTTGTCGCTCCTATAACGGCGGATTACCAAACTTGGAAAGACTTCATCAAAGGCAAGAAAGTCGACGCTCCAGGAACCTCGACTGCACGACCACCTTCATAAGTTGCAAACGCTGGGTCGCAGGTCGCATTTGCGACCAGGTCGCAGGTCGCAATTGCGACCAGGTCGCAGGTCGCATTTGCGACCAGGTCGCAGGTCGCAATTTGTACAAACAGGAAGTTGAACCGTCGGGAAGTTGAACCGTCGGAAGGCCATAAGTGCGGCTGTTGAATCTATAAATACCCCAGTGGGAAGCATTGTTAAGGGCTGCTCTTTTGTGGACTGAAAGGAATTATTGCATTGTAGCTGAAGAAGCATACTCTTGATATATGAAATACAATACATGTTAAAACCCCTTTGATTGGATGATGTGTTTAGCCGTGACAACATTGTGTGTATTCTGCATGTAGCTTCAGAATATCTTTTGATTAATGAATCTGTGTTATTAATGGTGTCATTCATGCACCAAAGTTATCTGTGATTGTGTTGATGATGCTCAAGTTATTATTTACTTCATGATGAATGTTAATGAACTATTTTATTAGCATCTCGTTATATCCTTCGGAAAGTTAAGGGATATTCTTACCACAAAGGATTGTTTCTTTGGCGGTCAGATTATCTTGCATGCATACCTTATAGATGTGTTGCTAACGAAATTTCCTGAGTTTATGCATGCCGTCTATTACCTTGCTATGCACAGTGTCATATATC